>JANHFN010005000.1:68022-83061 GCA_032468175.1 Toxicocalamus goodenoughensis
AAACTGGGGAGAGGGGTTAGCATCTCTGCTCCACGGGGATTTAATCCATGCTTGGTTGACAAGACTCACAGCTGTCCATCTCTCCGGGATCTCGCTCAGAGAGTCAGAGGCAACGGGAAGTCGCTTAACAAGCTCGGAAGAGAAGAACCGAAAGGCGGAAAGTGATAGTTAGAGCAAGTCCGCGGGAAGCCTTGTTCTCCGCACTCTTATGGCTTGAAGGTAAGGAGGCAAAGAGAGCGGCAAGGTTTATTCGTCAAGTTTTGTGCATGAGTTTGCATTGCAGAACAGAAAATGTCTAGAGTTTGGGCTGGCTGGCTGGCTGGAGAGCAACAGAATATCCGGGATGCACAGATTTCCTCCCCCCCCCTCCTTCAAATGTATATCGTACAATAATTTACCCGCAGATAATGTCACTCAATAAATGTCAGATGGAACCATTTCCCGAAATCGGTGGAGAAATGCCAATCTATCAAATTTCAAATTTTAGAACGGCAAACCTCCTGCCTTGTCAAGTCATTTCTTTAACTCTGTGAATAAAGGTGAGGATAGATTGGCACCGAGGCTGTGACCATTATAGAATGCTGATGCTTTCCTTTGCCTTGTCGAAGGGAGGGATTCTGTGTACTTTAGTACCGATATAGGAGAGGATCACAGCTCTTTCTCCCTGTTAGGATTTGTTGTCACTAATATTTTTCTTTCATGGGAATGAGGTAATATAACCATTGGGCCAGCCCAAAGATCTTTAGACAGACTAGCAGCTGAACGCAATCCTATTTATGCACTTGTGTCTATTCTCATTAAATGTTTATACCCAACAATGCTGCTAGATTTCTCCGAGGTTTTAGCTGTTCAGTTTGCTTTGTTCAATACTCTCCAGAGGTCATTGATCTTTGTTCCCATTCTGCATGTAAATAACTTTATTGCCAACCCATCTCTCGGGTACTTATATCTGGTCTACTGCTGCTTCTTTCTCTCCAGAAATCAGGAGAAAGTTGATCGCAATTTCCATCTATAGGGTAAAATAAGTCTGGCCCAAGTCCAAATATTGCAGTCCTTTTAAGAAGGACTCTGTGTGTGTGTGTGTGTGTGTGTGTGTGTTATTTTGTTCATTGTATTTATTTTTTAAGTAATTCTGCTTGCCACCAACCTTGACTACTTCTGGGAAACCCCACCGGCACAAACGGTGCCACCTCTGAGCTGAGTGGTCATGAGAGTTTCTAAAACTATTGAGAAAAGGCCACCTTGCAATGCCATCTGTAGCCCTGTCCCATTCTTCCAGTAGGGTATTCATCTATGGGGCTGGGAAGATTGCCTGAGGCAGAGTGCAGGATGCCTTAGCACAGTGACACTTTTAAAATATTCTGATACAAGATGGCGTGAAAATGTGCTGGTAGAATTGAAGAGCCTAGTTCAGAAGTCACAGAAGTTCTGTGGAACAGTGAGGGGAATTGCTAATCAGAAGTAGCTCTCTTCTTTGCAAACACGCAGCCATTTCTGTGGGAACATCTCTACGTATCTATTTTTTCATGTAAATATAATCACACAAAGACTTTTTACAGCATAGCTATCCCCCCATTTAAGGACGTTTATGGGCTTCAGATGATTTTTTGTGGGTTGCTACTGGCAACCTAAATTGGTGGCTTTTATTTTGCCGTTTTGTTAACAAAAAAGGAAATATTTGAAAAATGTTAGAAACCTAGAACAATGATTTCCCTGGAAGACTGGGATTTTCTGCACTTATATACAGCAAGAGACAAGATTTGTTTCCATACCTGGGATTTTTTCACATTATTTTTCATGACACCTTAAGGAGCCCTGTCTTAAATACCAACCCAATCAGTTGTTGTTTGCAAGAATCCAAAATTATACTGAACAAGAACATTGGAGCAGAGGAGAAAATGAAAATTGGACTCTTATCAATCTAGCAAAGTTCTCTATAAAACAAAACTTCACCTTATAGCCAACCATGCCATCTGAAAGACTGGCAACTGAGAAAGATGAAAGATTATCTGATGGATCCTTTTTGGTGGGGGCAGGGTATTTTGACTTCATGAATTCTTGGCTGCCTTCACATAAATCAGTCAAAGTAAAACAAGGTTAACCATGGCACAGCATGTTGTGGAACACAGGCATCATTTCGGTCTGTGGTGCAAATAAGGCTATTGTGTTAAGCCATAACCGTGTGGATATGGCAATAGACATATTTGGGCAGAAGTGTATTTTATTTACCTGGGTTTAGATTTTAGCATGTTGTGTAAGCCCAGCCCTTCAGTTAGGTGCCTTCAGTTTTCTGGGTGTTGGCTGACTTGATTTGACAGGGCGTGTTTTCTTCCCAAGCAAAGGAAGGAGACTCAACCTTTTGCCCTGTGAAAATGGACAGCTGATGCGAGTTGCAAAAAAGAACAGAAATGTCAACTTTTTATAAAAGCAAAGCAAAACCTGAACTTGGATGCCAGGTGACTTAAGGCAAGCAGGTGAACAAGCACCCCATAAAGAGGATTTAATGCTATGATGAAACAATGCGACCGTAGGGTACAAATGCAGAAATGATTGTGTGAAGCTGAAAGTCATATAATGTGGCTTATTTAAGGACCAGGAAAACCCAGAAGGCTTCATTGCTATCAGCTTTTAAGTCATAAGCCAAAAGGCTAAAACTTATAAAGAACGGTTGCTAGAATCGGATTGGACTAGGAGTGACATGATAACAGTGTTCCAATATCTGAGGGGCTGCCCCAAAGAAGAGGGAGTCAAGCAATTCTCCAAAGCACCTGAGGGCAGGAGAAGAAGCAATGGGTGGAAGCAAATCAAGGAGAGAAGCAACTTAGAATTAAGGAGAATTTTGCTTACAGTGAGAACAGTTAATCAGGGGAACAACTTGCCTCCAGAAGTTGTGAATGGTCCAACACTGGAAGTTCTTAAGAAGAGATTAGACAACCATTTGTCTGAAACAGGATAGGGTTTCCTGCCTGAGCAGGGAGTTGGACTAGAAGACCTCCAGGGTCCCTTCCAACTCTGTTAATTTGAATCTGAATCTCAGATGACCAAGATTGGAATCATAGCTAAGGGGGTATATCTCTACCTTGAGAAGCTTCATTATGTGCCAAGGATGACTTTCTCCGTAGAGTTTCCCTAACACCCAGCCACCAATCTGCTCCCCACACTTCTAGGCCTTCCCTACTCAATACTTGTTTCCCTAGAGGTGCTGGTTGGCACCAGTCTATGCCGGGGTCTCCAAACTTGGCAACTTTAAGACCTGTGGACATCAACACTCCTGGCTGGAAAATGCTGGGAATTGAAGTCCACAAGTTGCCAAGTTTGGAGACCTCTGGTCTATGCAGCGAAGATAGGATTCTGGTGTCCTCTGTACCTTCTGCTCAAGAAGCTTGTAAACAGGAACAGATGGGCTTGAGTCATATTTATTCTCGGTGACTTACACGGACAAGCCTGTTAAAGCTTTCATAGCCATTGTGTGGAAGTATTGTTACCTTCTTACTGATTATCTGATTTCCCCCCCTCAGTTTGGCTCACAGCCCTGGTCTCCTGGTGGTGACCCATCCTCCTTATCTTCCCTAGGCTCCAGGGCCAGATGAAAAAAATCAAGTGGCAATTAATTAAAATGCCACCAAATTAAAAACCAAACCGTGTTCCTATTGATATGTTTTGAAGAAAGGGCCGTTGTAAAGGCCTACTTGACTTATCACGGGAGTTAAAATGAATTTCACCATAAATCACATTTTCTCACTTAGCCCCAGAAGCCTCCCTATTACCATAATAATGGTTTCAGGTGCATACTGATTGCTCTTCATAATCCAAATACCTTCCTAATTAAACAAAGGATACAGAACTATTGTATCTAACCCAGTTTCTGGAGGAAGCCCCCGCTGGCTCAAGACCTCACTCATAATTGAAATAATTTTAATTTGCCAATTGATTGCTTCCCCTCATTCCAGCAACACAGGCTGTTAATAAGCTCTCAGGGCAGGCGAAGGAACTGCTGTCAAAGTAAAACAGCTCTGGCTGGTAGTTAGTAAATATTTAAAGAGTGCTGTTCTAATAGATCAGGTTTAGCGAAATACAGCAGGAAAAAATCCACTTCTTGTCCAATAGATGTTAACAGCAGGCTGGTGGAAGAATCAATGGTTGCGTTAGGTAACTCTTCACACAGGAGAATTCATGGGCACAGCTTCGACATCAGGACTCAGAGTAACAGAATAACAGAGTTGGAAGGGACCTTGGAGGCCTTCTAGTCCAACCCCTCACCCAGGCAGGAAAACCCTCTAGCATTTCAGGCAAATAGTTGTCCAATCTCTTCTTAGAAAGCTCCAGTGATAAGGAAGGAAGGAAGGAAGGAAGGACTTGCAATAGTAGTTAGACTTATATATCACTTTATAGGGCTTTTACAGCCTCCTCTAAGCAGTTTACAGAGTTAGCCTCTTGTCCCTAACAATCTGGGTCCTCATTTTACTGAGTTCAGAAGGATAGAAGACTGAGTCAACCTTGTGTCAGTTGGGATCGAACTACTGGCAGTCAGCAGAGTCAGCCTACAATACTGCATTCTTACCACTGTGCCACCATGGAGGTCTTCTAGTCCAACTCCTTGCTCAGGCAGGAAACTCTCTACCATTTCAGACAAATAGTTGTCCGACCTCTTCTTAAAAACGTCCAGACTCAAAACAAGGGCAATGTCATAATATCAAAGCACTTGAACTTCCCCAGATACCAAATTACGGATTTGAAAGTAGGTGGTTGGGAATAAAGATTATTTTACCAGCGCAGTTGAGTGAGGGAATGTGGATTTTATATACGTGGAAAGATGTTGCTCTATCTGAGGAAGCCTCAACAAACATAATGGTGGTTTTTTAAAAACTCTTTACAGCAGTTAGTTAACAAGGTTCTTGTGACCTGCATCAGTCTATAATGACCCTTCCTGCCAGTCTGCACTGATCAGCCTTATCCCAATTTAAATCCTAAATCCTTTTAGTCACTCCAGGCTCCTGATGAAGTGAGCTGCATGGCCTCTACAGAAACTGATGCCTTTTAAATGCAAGAGAGTAGTGAATCTGAAAAGATGCGTGCAGACTCTTAATATTTTTCCCCTCACCGTAGGGCAACATGGCTCCCCTGCTGCTAAGGCAGAATCACAGACCAATTGCCCTCCACCTGTGAATCCCTGATGCATGTACGCTTCAGGTTTCTTTCCAGCCTTTGATCTGTGATAACTGGAGGCTGAACCCCACATCTGACGCTGCTGAAAAGGCTTTGATGTGACGGGACTGATGGGTCTGTTGGTGGAAAGAAGGTTGGAGGCAGCTGATGTGCCAGACTTGGCGGGCAGTCAGGGCCACCGTGATCATGGAAACCTGTCCCCACCAAAGCCCTACAGACAAGCAGCCCTCTCCTCCTCTCCTTCCCATCCGTTCACCCCACTGTCCTCTCCAATCCCCCAGAGCCAAGGCCCCTCACCAAGCTCCTTTCCTGGTTGGGCTGCTCTTGTTCTCCTGGGTTTACTTCCAATTCCCCCATCCGTTTGATAAGGAAGACTACACCTGGATTATTTTATGATGTGTATTCAGGCTGCTTTCTCCCTAGACTCAAAGCAACTCACTATAATAAAACACTCACTATGAAACCGTAGCCCCCACCTAAAATAGTCCATGGAGCTCCCATCTCAAAGTCTGTTGCAGGACAGTCTCTCCAAATAATGGCCTCCTTGCAATGTTTTCAAAGACTTCAAGAGTCACCAGAGTAGGCAAACCAGGAGGGGAAAAAATCTCATCTTTGGTGTCAGGTCTTCTACAGAGTTGGGGTTAGAATAGAATAGCAGAATTGGAAGAGAGGTCCAACCCCCTGCTTGAGCAGGAGAGTCTATTCCAAATATTAGCCTCTACCTAGGATTGAACTCACAGCCTCCTGGTCATGAGGCAAGAGCTCCTCTATCCTCTAGGCCACCACACTGGACTTGTATCAGCAAAAGTCCTTTTTCACCTCCTTATAATTAGCCTTATAATTAGCTATTCAAAAGGGCTTCCGTCCATCAGACAGAGAACCTCATGCGGTGAAAGCGTTAGAATCTGTGGATGAAGAGCTGCAGGATAAAAGAAAGGGAAACCTGAATGGCTGGATGGCGCAGCAAATGGGAGGAAGATAGCAAGGTGGCCTCTTTGAAGTGGGCTCAAAGGACTTTTGCTTCACCTGTGCCTGGATTGGCCTATTTCAGGCTGCAGATGGCAGACGGGGGGGCCCGGCTGTTTGTAGTGATCCTCCACCTTCCTGCATCTGGAAATCTAGTCTGGAAGAACAACGAGCCATTTGCTTGCTTGCTGGCTATATTCAGGGGAAGCTTGATATGTGGGCATATGCATGTTTTGTGGGCATGTTAGAAAGAGAGAGCGAGAGACAGAGAGACCATTTAAACTGTGACCTTCCACTTGCACCTGGCTCTGAAACGATGCCAGGACATCGGGATAAAGATGCCCTCTTTCAATTACACTGAATAGAAAGGACACAATTTTTTCCTCCCTTTTTCCAAAGTCGACCCGCCTTGAGAAAGTCTAAAGCAGTTCACTATTGTCAACTATTCTAGTCACGAATCCCCTCCTATCCCAATCATTCGTCTCCATTGTATTTTCTTGGCCTGACCCCCCCCCCCCAAGTGCCTCATTCTTTGCTCTGTCTGATTCTAACACCAACCCCACCCCTTGTGTGCACACACACACACAACACAACTGCAGGAGCTGCCAGTGCAATGGGAGCGCTTTATATGCCTCCCCAATTATCTCCCCCACCTTCTCTCTCCCCAAAGCAATATTGTAGTTTTGATTCCCCAGCCTTCACCTCCTACGCCTTCCACGCAGCCACGTGGGAAGCACAAATTTGTGATTAGCCCATTCAGGAAATGTAAATGACTTGCCCCCCCTCCCCCTTTCTGCCTGAGTGGTACGCAGGGGTGGGGTAGAAGAGAGGAAGAGAGAGAGAGAGACGCCATAAATCAGTCACAGACAGAGAATGTCATTTTTTTTAACAGCACGGAGGAGTTTAAACAACTGGGATTGCAATGTCCCCAAGCTCTTGCAAAAGCCAAATTAACGGAACCAACCACTGAGGTGCAGCTTATCAGCTTGAGCATAATGCAACACCCCCCTCCAAGCACACACCCCAATTCTGACAGCATTTAGGATTATTGTCTTCCTTGTCAGCCTTACCTGCCTGCAAGATCCTTCATTTACCTTGTTTTCTGAAAGATGCTGGGAACATCCACAGCTGAGTTGGTGCTGCCTGAACCGTGGATGATTGTCTATTGCTCAAGGTTAGGTGGTGGGATATTATTTTATTATTATTATTATTTTTTGTTTAAGTGGATGAGCTCAAATGGGGCCCTTCATTGAACCAAGAAATGTGGGCAAAAGAATTTGGCTGCAGGAAGCCACAGAGTCAACCCAATGAGCAGCGAGTTGGAAGCGTTTCCCTCGAAGGAAAGGGTGAAATTTGGGCAGAAGAGCACGAATGGCGGGCCTTCCTCAAATATACAGATCAGGCACAGTTGGAGGAGGTTTCCTCCTGGCCTCCTATGATTATTCCTTGCATCCCTGCAGTGAGGGCTACACGTCCAATGGCTTTCTTATTGGGAAAAAGAAAGGGGCGGCTGACTTTTTTTAAAAAATTAATTTTTAGATTTTATTCATAAACATTTTAATACAGCATTTTGACCAGATATATTATTTACAAAAACACAAAAAACATAGCTAATACTGTAAAAAATATTGTCCCATTTACTACCGACAATACTAATAATATAATAATGCATGTTAATAACTCTAATAATACTATGATAGTTCCCATACAGTACAATTCCCCCTCTTTGTGTTTAGTTCATTCAGATTTTTAGTACTTATAACGATTATAGTTATACACCATCCCTGTTTTTGATCAGATCGTTCGTCGTTGTTCTTCCTCTAACTTCGACCCTTTGTTTTTAATCACTCATAAAATCTATTCCATGTCAAATAGTATTCTGAGTCTTCTTTTTCTTTTATTTTTAAAGTTAATCTGTCCATCTCAGCATATTCAAGGATTTTCCTGATTTCCTCTTCATCTGATGGGGTATTCCCATTTTTCCAGAATTTTGCATAACTAATTCTTGCTGCTGTTAGAATATGTAAAGCTTAATAGGCAGTTCCTTTATCATAACCCTAAGTGGGCAGCTGACTTCCAGTCAGGGGTGGGATTCTACCAATTCGGCCCAGTTCAGGCAAACTGGTAGCTCCAAAGTTCAAGGTATTTCCTTTATTTCACCCACTGATCAGCTGTTTTCCAAAGATCAGCTGTGCTGCACGATTTAGATTAGCTAGAAAGCAGGAAATTGTCAGATTTCTTGTTAATCTAAATCGTGTGGCACAGCTGATTCCCCCTCGCTGTTGTACTGCTTCATCCAGGAGGCCAAGTAAGCCAAAAAACAAAAACCCCATGCCCACCCAGTCACATGACCACCTAGCCATGTCCACCTAGCCACTCCCAGAGAACCAGTAGTTAACAAGTTGCATCCCATTCCTACTTCCAGTGGGGTAGGGGATAGAGCCATGGATTGTCAGCAGTGATTTCCCATAGCTCTCTGGGGTTCAGGCAAACCATTTTCCAGCCGTCCTAGAGATGCAAAGAATGGCCTTCAATCTGCCCGTTTTGAGTTTTTAGAGCTGGGCTGCTTCTTTTCATCCCTCTGCTACAAGGACTGGAGCAATTCATGAGGGTCTACATGGGACCTCCCAGATCAGGGTCAATCTATCTCTGAATTCCTATGGGTGGGAGCAGGTGGTCCATCACTCTAATTTTCTGTGTTCAGCCTCATGTCTTGAAGGCAGCAACAGAACCACCATCCTATTCATTTCCTGCCCAATGGGAGGAACGCAGCAAGGTTTTTCCTAGGTCCTCATTGAACACCCTGGCAGTGGAAGTGAGGAGGAGTCTATGAACTCTGCCACATAGAAGCACCTACAGAATTTATTTTGTGGTTAGGAGTATTTTCCTACGGAAGCATGGATTATTCCGAGCAGCTGGGCAAAAGGAAATTACTGTGCTTTTACATCATATGACCTATGATCTTCGAGCCAGAGATTGTTAAAGATGAAAAGGGCTAATCCAGTGTGAAAAACCAAAGCCTTTTTAAGTGAGCAGTCCAAGGATAAAATAATATCCTCTTTGTGGATATTTTGCTATGTGTACAAAGGGGTGTTAGGAAGACTTTCTCTTTCTTCTGGCACAGTGTTAATTTTGAGAGGATGCTGTCCGTGACCCCTAATCCCAAACATCTGATCCACAGAAAGACCATGATCCTAGAACAGGGGCCTCCAACTTTGGCAACTTTAAGACTTGTGTACTTCAACTACCAGAACGGCAGTTGAAGTACACAAGTCTTAAAGTGGTTGCCAAGGTTGGAGATCCCTGTCCTAGAAGATCTTGGCATCCCACCTTTTAAGGCAAAGTAGGCAATGCAAGGAGGAGAAGAACCTGGGTAAGGTAATCATGAAAAGCGAGACTGTCAGAGCTTGTCCTCAGTCATTTGCGTATTGCCTGAAAGATACCAATGTTGGGCCCTGGCCAAGTCCTTCCCATAGCCTCCAGATGTTGCTTATAACATCTGAGGACACTGATGGATACCTTGATGAGGAAAATATCACTTGCTACACAAGATCTTCTGTTGATCAGTTTCTGGAAGTGGAACCACTGATTGCTTTTGGGATGGATTCAAATTCCAGTCAATTGTGGGGTTCTGGGCGCTTACTGAGTTTGGTTCTTTTCTTGCAGGTGTTTCATGATCAACTAGGTAGCATCATCAGTGGTAGAAGGGAATGGGGTTTGCTGAAGAGGAGGAGGAAGAGGAGGAGGAGGAGGAAGAGGAGCAGCAGGAGAAGGAGGAGGACTGTGAGGTCCTTAGTACGCTCTGAACTTGGTGGTTTTCTTGAAGACATTTCACTACCCAACTAGGCAACATCATCAGTGGCTTTGCTCTCTGTTTTTATGTAGCTGTAGAGGGGGTTGATAATCATCATTCCCTTCCCTAGCTTTGCCATGTTAGAAACCTGGAGACCATGAGATCGTGTCTGCCTTGGGCATGAAGGTGGTGGGGTGACCTTGGGCCAGTCCCTCTCTCTCAATCCCAAGAAGAAGGCAAACACTTCCAAAAACCTGGCCAAGAACCCTGTAGGCAATCAAGAGGAGACCACACTGACTTGAGGACCCCAAATTGTTCCATATGTTATGAACTTGCGATGCGGCTCTTGAAGTCCCTTTGCAAGAGGAGCAGGTGAGAAGTTCCTCCTCTTTGTTGTTGTTGTTATTGTTGTTAGTTGCGAAGTCGTATCCGACCCACCACAACCCCATGGACAATGTTCCTCCATTTAAGCTTACGCCGACTGCGTCAGTGACTCCATCTAGCCACCTCCTTCTCTGCCATCCCCTCCTTCTTCTTTTGCCCTCCATCGTTCCCAGCATTAGGCTCTTCTTCTCCAGGGAGTCCTTCCTTCCTTCTCATGAGGTGGCCAAAGTCTTGGAGTTTCACCTTCAGGATCTGGCCTTCTAAAGAGCAGTCAGGGTTGATCTCCTCCAGGACTAACCGGTTTGATCTTCCTCCTCTACCTTAAGGTTAAGGAAGCCTCACAATAACATGGCTGCAGCAGTGGGAT
Source organism: Toxicocalamus goodenoughensis (assembly GCA_032468175.1). Taxonomy (NCBI): domain Eukaryota; kingdom Metazoa; phylum Chordata; class Lepidosauria; order Squamata; family Elapidae; genus Toxicocalamus; species Toxicocalamus goodenoughensis. The sequence continues at coordinate 78,699 of JANHFN010005000.1, forward strand.
GGAGAGCTCTTCCGTTCGCAATTAAGCCAAATGGACTGCTTGAAGCTTTTACCACCTCTCCTTCTTCGGCTTCAGCCTCCTGTAATATCAATTAAAGCTTTTTCAATTAGCTTGGCTCTCACGGGGCAGCCAAAAGTCAACATGTTCTTTCCAATGCAAATGCAAGGGCTCTGCCAACTGGATAATCCTTAATGATTTGCAGCTGCACCGGAAAGAGTAGACCTCGCCCCATTTTGGTAGCGTTGAGTCTCCAAGATGTGTCTGGAAAGAGGGATAAACTGGTTAGCCAGCATTGCTTTCTATGAGGTCTGTGACGTCATCTTGGAAGGAAAAAATGTGTAATGTCCTTCTTTCTTCTCCTTCTCCTTCTTCTTTTTAATGGGTGGAGTTAATATGCAATGGCTTCTTTATTCTTTGCGGGCTGCTGTTTTTCTAGACGGCTGTTTGGTTTTACATAATCCCAGCTGGAATTTCTCTGTCTCCCACCTGAATTCGGAGCTTTGTAGTACCATGTCTAGTTGCATCTGTTTTCCAGTAAATCAGCTCCAGACTTGTTCTCTCTGTATACAGAGTAGAAATCAGAAATAGGAGATATACATAATTATATGTATATATGTACATATACAGAGCCGTGGTGCCGCAGTGGTTAGAGCGCAGTACTGCAGGCCACTTCTGCTGACTTATCGGCTGCCTGCAATTTGGCAGTTCGAATCTCACCAGGCTCAAGGTTGACTCAGCCTTCCGTCCTTCCGAGGTTGGTAAAATGAGGACCCAGATTGTTGGGGGGCAAGAGGCCGACTCTCTAAACCACTTAGAAAGGCTGTAATAGCACTGTAGAGAGGTATGTAAATCTGGGTGCTATTGCTATTTTCCTTCCTTCCTTCCTTCCTTCCTTCCTTCCTTCCTTCCTTCCTTCCTTCCTTCCTTCCTTCCTGACAATGGTTAAAATGCAGCATTGGGACTAACTCTGCCTTCAGCCAGGAGTTCGATCCTGAAAGGACTCAAGATTGACTCCGCCTTCCATCCTTCCAAGGTCGATAAAATGAGGACCCAGATCGTTGGGAGCAAGAGGTTGATATTTATACAAAAAAAACCGAGAGAGTATATAAAGTGCAATGGAGCGATATAGAAGTCTAAGTGCTACTGCTATTTAATTGCATTTGCCAGTCAGAATCACTTCCCAAGACAGCCAGCCTCATAAGTCAAGTCACATCAAATGAATGAAATAAACAATTGGACAAGGTAGAATTCCTTCCCTGTCCAGGCAGATGGATCTGATTGGACCTCCAATTTAGACAAGACATGCAGCAGCCCCAACCTCCTTCCTATCCTGTACCTGCAGTCGAAGCTGGGCCATGTCACGCATCAGTCGGTTCCGTCGGGCTTCCTCGGCAGCCTAGGAGGGAAAGAGAGAAAGGGGGGAGCACACCAAGTTAACCTGCTTTTTAAACTATAACCTCCCCATTTCCCAGATGCATCTCTAAGGACAATCCTTTTTAGGATACGGCTTCCAAAAACTCCAATGACGAAGCGTGAATTCACATCATGACACATCTGACAGATACTGAACAATGTAGTTGGGGTTGGGTTTTTTTTGTAAATCATGCTGCCCACATAACAAAGCTTTTGAAGGACCCATAAAACTTTTTAAATATTTAAAGGTGCAAAAAAAATTTTTTTTATGATTCAGAAGGAAGATATCAGGGGCTGAGTCTTGCTATAGTTTGATGGACGACATAAGAAACTGAGTGGAACCGATATTTGCAGATGGACGTGTTGATAAAGTATCAGCCACCCACCCCAATTCTTGTCAATCAAAATGTAGACGTCCTTCTCTGCAGCCATGCAGATTCTGTTTTTAATTTTAATTTTCCAGGGGATTTCTTTGACCCTTTTCAAAAATTCTTCCCATTCCCAGGCTCAAGGTTGACTCAGACTTCCTTCCTTCCGAGGTGGGTAAAATGAGGACCCAGATTGTTGGGGGCAAGAAGCTGACACTGTAAACCACTTAGAGAAGGCTGGAAAGGTACTGTGAAATGGTATAGAAATCTAAGGGCTATTGCTATTGCCCTTCCTTCCACCCCTCCCTCCCTCCTTCTTCTGTAAACCGCTTAGAGAAGTCTGGAAAGCACTAGAAAGCAGTACATAAGTCTAAATGTCCTTTCTTCTAATTAATAGTGCAGGCTAACTCTGCACACTGCCAACAGTTCAAGGTCTAAACCACTTAGAGAGGGCTGTGAAGCAGTATATAGGTCTAAGTGTCCTTCCTTCCTTCCTCCCTTCCCTTCTCTTTCTTCCTTCCTTCCCTCCCTCCCTCCCCAATGATTAGTAGTGCAGGCTAACTGCACACTGCCAATAGTTCAACCCTGACCAAGGTCTAAACTACTTAGAGAGGGCTGTGAAGCACTGTGAAGCGGTATACAGGTTTAAGTGTCCTTCCTTGTGATTAGTAGTGCAGGCTAACTCTGCACACTGGCAACAGTTCAAACCTGACCAAGGTTTAAACTGCTTAGAGAGGACTGTGAAGCATTGTGAAGCGGTATTTAACTCTAAGTGCTATTGCTAAGGCTATCACCCTCTCAATTTCAACAAACACCCCATAGTTTCCAAGCTTTTCACAAACCCCAAAGAGATGCTTTTTAAAAATCAATCGTTTTTTCAGAGAGGGAATTGAACCAACCCAAAGCAGTTAAAAGAGGAAGAACAGAAGATGACTGCCAATGGTTGTGACTAGTTACAGGGTAGATGGAGCACCAGTCAGCTGATTCTTCTTCCCACATCAGCACCCAAGCCAGCCTTGGTTCCCACCCACCCACTCCTCCCAGCCTCACCATGCGGAACTGCGCCTGGGCCTGCTGCAGCAGGCCATCCTGCTCTGACTGTGCGATGCTGATGAAGATGCCCACTTCGGAGTTGTACTGCAGGATGCTGCCTTGCAGACGGGTGATGAAATGGCCGAAGCTTCTGATGCAGCAGATGCGAACCACAGACTGCGGGGAAGAGGAGAGAGGGCATCTTTAGGGCAGGGGGAGCACCCAGGGGAAGTCAAGGAGAAGGCTAGCTGTGTTGGGGGGGGGGAATGGATGGATGGATGGTGGGTGGAAGTAACTGGCTCAGCCCAACTGGACCTCAAATTGCCCATTGCAATCAGGTAGGTAGGAAGGCTAGACACAGAGATATAATAGAGATTAGATAGATAGATAGATGTAGATGATAGACAGATAGGATAGACAGAGAGATATAATAGATTAGATAGGAGACTGACTCTGTAAACCTCTTAGAGGACTGAAAAGCACTGTGAAGTGGTATATACAGTAAGTCAAAGTGTTATTGCTGTTCTTTCTTTCTTTCCTTCCTTCCCTCCCAGTGGTTAGAATGCAGTATTGCAGGCTAATTTTGCCAACTGCTAACAGTTCAATCCTGACCGGCACAAGGTTGACTCAGCCTTCCATCCTTCTGAGGTCGATAAAATGAGGATGCAGATTGTTGGGGGCAAGAGGCTGACTCTGTAAAAAGCGGTATATAAGGTCCAAGTGCTATTATTATAATCCTCAACTCAACCCAAATCCAACTTTTGCGATCTTTTTTTCTTAGTTTTTTTTTTTTTTAAAGGGAGTCGGGGAAATCTCCATCACCTCCTCCACTTCGGTAAGGACAGGCCGGTCCTGCTCAAAGTTAAACCTCTTGTGCGCGCTCTTCAAAGGGGGCAGGTTGCGGAGGGCCACGTCTTCTGGCAGGAGCAAGCAAGTGTTCAAGTCAGGAAGTTCGCAGCCCGACAACATGCTCTTCACTTCACTGGAGAGGAACAAGCCTGCAGCAAGAAGGGAGACAATCACCGACAAGAGCCCAGAGGGAGGAAAGACCTGAAGCCTCTCATGGGCCCTTTTTAATTCTGAATTTTTATAGTTTTATTCTATTTTGTTATAATATTTATATACAGGTAGTCCTCGACTTACAACAGTTCATTTAGTGACCGTTCAAAGTTGCTGACTTTTGACTATTCTTCACACTTGCAACCATGGCAGCATCCCCATGGTCATGTGATTTACCATTCGGATGTTTGGCAACTGACTCACATTTATGACGGTGGCAGTGTCCCAGGGTCATGTGATTCCCTTTTTGTGACCTGACAATCAAAGTCAAGGGGGAAGGCCAGATTCACTTAATAACGATGTTAGTAATTTAACAGCTGCAGTGATTCACTTAACAACTGTGGCAAGAGGGGTCATAAAATGCAGCAAAATTCATTTAATGAGTGAACATGAGCCACAGTGGCACAGTGGTTAGATCACCCACGCTCTTGTGACCTCCCGGCTGGACTACTGCAATTCTCTCTACATGGGGTTGCCTTTGGGGTGCATCC
>JANHFN010005000.1:157920-168901 GCA_032468175.1 Toxicocalamus goodenoughensis
AAGGTTGGCCAGCCCTGATCTAAAAGACATGATAACCCACCTCTGTTCAATTCCTGAACCATTAATTTTAGATGCTCAAAATTAGGAACGGCCAACCTGAGAGCCTGAGATTTTCAATTCCATCTGGACAGAATTGGTAGGAGGAGGATTGTTTTTGACTTGCTTCTGCTGTGGCAATTGCCTTCAACAGACGCAGGGGTGTGATGGTTAGAAGGACAGCAGGGGAATTACAGCTAAAGGTTTCAGGAAAACAATCTGCCCCCTGCTATCAGCCGAAGAGATCTTGTAAACCCATGGCTTGTGCTAAGCCCACAGAGGTCAGAGAAGAAGATTAACCTCGAGCAAAGATGGGGGAAAAAAACCCTGTTGTTGGTGTTAAACATCATCAACTGGTGATTCCATCCACAAGGCACAGTAGCTGGTGAAGAAAGACCTGGGTTGAAGTCCCTATTTAAGCACTAAGTTCATCGGGTGACTCTGGGCCAGTCATGTATTTTTTCTACCCTACCTATCTTACAGGATGACCACTGCAAGGATAAAATTAAGGGAGATTTCCCCGCTTCCCATGAACGTGTCTCAAGAGAAAAGATGGCAATAATGTAACAATAAACAACATAAAATCACTGAAAAACAAAGGTGATTATTTTGCATAGTGTACTAAACTAAACTTCCGCCTGTTCTATCATCCAGATTGGTGCAAAACATCTGGAAGATGCTCAATCAAGAAAAGCTGAAATAAATTGATCCCTTCTTCCTTCTTTTCTTTTGAAACAGCCATTGATAATAATGGTTGATGTTTCTTTTGAGCATTGATGACCCCAAAGGATCCTTTCACTATCATTCTGCTGCACTGCACTTGGAAGGCAGCGTTGCATTAACAAGAATGCCACAGCGCAGGCAACTGAGAAATGCACAAACCAGAATAAAATGCAGAGGCCACACTGCTGAAAGCAAAATTACAGCTGCAGCATCAAACAAGACTTCCAGCCCACTGGCTCCACATCAGAAATCAATCCTTTAAAAAAAAAAAAAGAAAGAACTTTTGCAGTTCTTTGGTATCAATTGTCCAACCATAGAGGTGAATGTTTCAAAAATAGTTAGCAGTTTGACAGCCATTCCTGGAAGAGTCCTCTACAAAACGGTAGTATTTTCAAGGGGAAAATGTCATGGTGAACTTACCTGTTCCTTTGTACTATTCTGCGTGTGAAACACACCATCCCTTCCCAATGTCATCAATGCTGAAAGATTGTGGAGCTGCCTTCCCTTAAGCCAGGTCTAGCTAGGTCAGTTCTACACCAGCCTTCCTTGAACCGATGTTGGATTATTGAATCTAAACACCTGTCTGGCAAGAAGGCCAGGTGAGGCCGAAGCTCTGCACTAGGGCAAGGGGGTTGTTCGGATGATCAGATCTGAAACCTTTCCAATCCTAGCTGGAGTCGAAAGGATTTCTACAACTGAGCTATGTCCCATTTGTTTCTCCTTGTGAATTCTAAAAACTAGAAGGCCCAAGAACGAGCCTTGCCAAAAATGATCTCCAGCAATCCAGTAACAAGTCGTCCTGTCCTTGAAAATGATTCATCTCATGTGCCATGATTATTCCGGTACGGCAGTGTTCCCCAAACTTTTGGGCACCAAGGATGTTTCCCAGAAGACTATTTTTCCATGGACCGGGGGGAGGGATGGGGACGGCTGTTGTGGACCCCCGGCAGCTGGCAGAACTGACAGCAGAGTCAGACAGTAGTGAGGAGGTTGAGTAGGAACCTGGGCCATTCCTGGAAGCTGAGGAAGGCTCGGACAAAGGCTCTGCATCAGAGGCATTTCTTTCGTTTGTTCGTTTGTTCCAGCCTTGTGGAGATTTGTCTGTATAACCCAGCCCTTCCCTGCCAGCACTGAGTGTGGAACTATTTACTGGGGAGCGTTCCAGGATTGATAAAGGTCTAAGCTCCTTAGTATACCTTCGCAACACTGTTTGCCAAGCCTTTGACTGACAGTGAATGAAATAAATTCACATTAATGTAATAAAAGAGGTTTTTGCCGAGACTCAGAACTGACTTAGTGCTTTTTGGGGAGGGCTAGGACAGAACAATGGGGGAGGGATGGTTTTGTGCACAATCTAGATTCCCCGCAGGTGCCATTTACAGTAGGGTTTCATGTGGCTCAGTTCCTAACAGGCCACGGGGTTGGGGACCCTTGCTGTATGGTACAAAAGAGTCAGATCCATTTGGTGTACCAAAAGCCTACCTACTGGTCTATCAAGGCAATATCCTGATCAGTAGGAAGCCCTCAAGAAGGGGAGCCCTTTCTTAATATGATGCTGTGATGCTATTTAGCCTTTAAGTTCAATTCCTTCTCCTTTTAATAGGAGCATTAGTGCAGTACTGTTTGATCTTGTAGCTATGGGATTTTGGATCTCAGGTTCTGCAAACATCTGCCTTTCCCACCAGATCCCAAGGGCAGGAGACAAAACCCAGATCCCATCTGGCAGGCTTGGTTTTTTAACCTTTACAAACTGCTAATTATTTTTGCCAGTAAGGACAGAAACAACTTCCAGAAGAGAGCAATGACAGGCAACAAGCAAACACAGAGGCAGCCATGGCTTTTGTGCCTGAAATTATGTGCAGCGCGAGTACAAATGCAGGCGATCAAGAGAAAAGGGGAAAAGAAGCATCCACAAGCTAATGGTGTTCCAGAAAAAAACTTTTTCGGGTTCTCCTTTGCCCCTCACCCCCTCAAGGCAACTTATAAACTTGGCAAGAGCTGCTGGAATGGCAGTGCACGCTGAAGTCAGAGCATTCAAGGCTGGAATCAAGTTGATTCTGATCAACTCTTTGTTTGTTGCAAGGCTCTTCTTGGTCACGGCTGGATGGCTTAACTTCCAACCACCTCTTCAAGACATTGAGGGTGCACCCTGGATCATCACAGTATCTGTCTGTTTATCTATCTTTCTGTCTATCGATTCGTCTGTCTGTCTGTCTATCCGTCTATTTATCTATCTATCATCTATCTGTCTATCTATCTGTCTATCTATCTGTCTGCCTGTCTGTCTATCCGTCTATCTATCGATCGATCTATCTATCGATCCTCTATCTACCTATCATCTAGCTCTGTCTATCTATTATTTATCTATCCGTCTATTTATCTATCTATCACCTGTCTGTCTGTCTGTCTATCATCTATGTATCTCTCTATGTGTGTGTATATTTGTATTTATTTATACAGTAAATAAATATAAATATGTTGTTTTGAAGACAATGGGTGATCACACCAAATATTGGCTTGATCTGGATTTCTCTTCTGTTCATTTTCTTTCTATTTTATTAAGTGACACAAATAAACTATTAACACTTCTAAAAAAAAGACATTGAGGTTGGATTCATTTGGTTAGGAGATTGGCATTAGTCCCTTTCAAAATGCTAGTTTCAAATTTAGGTCAAGAAGACTATGGAAAAATAAGGAAGTGCACAATGAGTCGATCACCCTCATCTTCTGGAATGAAAAACCATCATGACATCAGAGGTCTTCTGTCCACAATGGCACCATGAGACATGTGGTGTCACTTGCTGGTTTCTTGAGAATAGATTTGCACCCTGTCACTGTGATGCTTAGGCAGCCTTTCTCAGTCAAGGCCTTCTCTCTGAGCCCCACTATTCTCTACAGGAGGGGTGTCCAACCTTGGCAACTTTAAGACCTGTGGACTTCTACTCCCCGAATGGCCGTGGAATTCTGGGACCTGAAGACCACAGGTCTTAAAATTGCCAAGGTTGGACACTCCTGCTCTACATTATGCTAGACTACTACTGCCATTTCTCCAGACAGCCTCCCAGGAGAAGTCCTGCTGTCTGTGCTTGGATCTGTAGCTTGCTACTTCACAAACAGGGTAGAGATTATCTTCTCTGACTTAGCAGTTTTCCTGTGACTTTCCTGATTTCCTGCATCAGAGTCCTCTTTTTTGCTTAAAAAGAAAACATTTTGCAATCATGTCTGCAAGGCATCGACTTGATGAAGGCTTCGTGGCTCCAGGTTTGGATTCGGATAGGACTTTTGGCCAGGTTTCCATGCTGGGAGTGGGCTTCTTGTGCTGGTCCAATTCCATGGCAACAATGAGCTTCCTTCAGCCCTGGAGCACTAGGTGCTTTCAGAGGTTCAGGAGCTCTTTCTGATATTGCCTGAGCGCAAATTATGATTATCTACACCTGACGTGCAAAGCTTTGGTTTCAGCGTGCACAGCTGCACAGAATCCCGTCTCCCCCTCCGTCTTTGGTTTCTACTCCCTGGGGAGGGTCTAGGAGAAAGTCATACCTTCTCTTCACTGCTGATGTTTCGGGAAGAGGTCCTCCAAGTGATGGAGGGGATGGGATCGCCAGAGGCCTCGCAGGTCAGAATGATCTGGTCTTCCAGCTCCATTGCAGTTTTGTTCTCCACAAAGGTGATTTGGGGTTTTGCTAAAGGAAGGTGGTTAAAAAAAACAGAGACAGACCACAGTTGATTTGGCAGTTGGAGATCGCAAAGCCCCCCTTCTCCTGGTAGCTCATTGTTAAGGAGGAGCTCCCTGATTGCTAAGGGGGCTACTGTAAAAAGTGCCATACGATCCCCCCAAAATACATGAGGCAATTTGCATATATGGACACATTCTGCATAGTCGAATGGGTCTAAATTAATTGCAGGATAAAAAGCAAACGAACAAAGTTTTTGTTATCTTCCCCACCCCCAGAAAACAGCAATAAAGCTATTCAGTCTGGGGAAATTCACTAGGCACACTCCTTTCAGAACTTAAAGGACTAAATGTCAGGATTCCAGCAGTTATTCCAATTAAATCATGAGCCTCAAGACACACTCCCAAAACTTCTTTTGTTTTATTAGAAGTTAACATGCCGGCATTTGCCTGGGCGTAGACGACTCTGAGATATGTAATTCACTGTCACCCTTGATTCTGCTTTCCCCACCCCCCACTCCTCTGGGTGTATCATCCAATGAAACACATCCATAGCCAAGAGCCATCAATCATGCTCTCCAATTAGATTTTTGCGCGGCAGAAACTTCAGTCATCAGCCTTTGAAGAAAATATGAATGGAATGTACTTTCGATACCACACTGCTGCCTGCTCTTTGAAACTCCCCCCTTCTTTCTGTTGACAACTATAAACGTGTATACAATATGTTTTATGAGTTGACACTAGGAACTTAAAAACACACACACACACACACACACACAAAGTGGACATGTAATGGAACCTATTTGAAACAGACTTAATTCTATCCTTGACTTGCTAGTTAATAAGCCAAATCCAGCTGCCAAGACTCTGGCTTTGAAGGAAAACAAAAAGAAAGACTGAAGAGCTGTGAGGACAGCTTACCAAAGACTTTGAGGTGGACAGTGGCATCATGTTCGCCCGCTTTGTTCTCGGCAATGCACACGTACTCAGCCTCGTCGTTCTTCTCCACTCTGTGGATGGTCAACTCAGAGCCATCATAATTGAAGCCGTACTTTTCCTCATCCTCCCCTCGTTTTATGGGCTCTCCGTCCCTGCGGGAGAGAAAGCCCATGGGCAGAAATGGACGTTATCTGAGACACTGATTGGTTTCTGTATATAATTCAGAGGCTGCCCGACTCGTTGTGACTCTGGAAGGCTTACAATTACGACAAAGCTTCTGTGAGCAAAACGGTCAGTTCCTCATGCTTTTTTTTCATGCAACTTAATCATGGCCAAGACATTAATTAGCTGGGCTGCTTTCCTATAGTGTTGTAAACTGACTGGAGTCGTTCGATAGAGAGATGCGTGTCATATAAATTTAATAAATAAATATGCTCTGAGATCACTGGTCTTCTGTAGTACTAAGACCCATTAGTGTACCATGGGAAGAGGGAGGCACTTCGGTCCAGTGATGAAGGCACCAGAAACCAGGAGACAATAAATTCTAGGTATGATTCCTGTTGGGTTTGGGTCCATCACCAGGAGATGGTGAGTTCTAGTCCCGCCTTAGGCACAAAAGCCAGCGAGATGACTTTGGGCCAATCACCAGGAGACAATGAGTTCTAGTCCTGCCATATCCACGAAAGTTGGCTGGGTGACTTTGAGCCAAGCACCAGGAGACAGTGAGTTCTAGTCCCACCTTAACCATGAAAGCCAGCTGGATGACTTTATCCAGTCCCTCTCTCTCTCAGCCCAACTCACCTCACAGTGGTGTTGTGGTAGGCAAAATACAAGGCGGAAGAAGATGTGATGTGTTGGATGCATTTGCTACCTTGAGTTATTTATAAAAATAATAAGGAGGCGCTACCAATGAATACATGAGCAAGTCCCCCCTCCCATTCCTCCTGCCACAGACCAACCCCTGCTTACTTGGTCCAACTGATGAGGGGCTCTGGGAAGCCATCAGCGTCGCACACCAGTTTGACTGACTGGCTGAGATTGGCAGTGGCGTTGACTGTCCCCTGCCGAGAACGAACGGTGGGAGGCACTGAAAGAAAAGAGGGAAGTGGAGTAAGGTGTGCAGGCCCTTCCAGTGGCAAAGGGGGTGGGTGGGCAAGACCCCCTCTGAAGCAGATTCATGTGGTGGGCCTCTCTTCTACTTTCATCTTTTCTTGGCATGGTTACTAGAAGGCAACCCGACTCCAACAGACTGATTAGAATTTGAGGGCAACTGCTCTTCGTCCCTCTAAGCTCCCTCTTCTTTTTTTATTTTTTATTTTTTGAACTTTTATTTGTTTATCAAAATATAAAACACAAAGAAAAATGGAAATAATGGGAAAGCAAGGGAGGAAAAAGCAAAGCATTGACTCCCGACTCATTTTTTTAGCACAGTAGAATAAGAGAATAACATACAGCCTCAGCTTCTTACTTTTATATAGTATCTAGCCCTTTCTACAACAACAACAAAATCTATCTAATCAGCAAAACCCAAAATTTCAATTCCCCCCCATCTGAAGCACAAAGTCCAGAAGCTGTTGCCAAGTGGAAACAAAGCTAGCTGCATTCTTTTCTTTAATTAAAGCTAAAAGTGAGCTCCATCTTCTGAATAGGCCATCTTTCCACAGAAAAAAACACATGCCTGGATCCGAAAAGATGTCCAAACAGCCATCTGTTATTTTTAAGGTTTGTTAGCATCAGAGTGCTTATATTGCTGCATTTGACTGCTTAAAGACATAATTTGATGCAGAGCACGACAAGAGGAGATAAAAAGTTTAGAGCTCAGCTTTCCCTGAAAAGGACGCCCACTTTAATTGCTCAGGTTTATGCGATCGGCTATCAGAGTCCTAAAGCTACCCATTCACACGTTCATGACTTCACTAGTGGTTAGAGAGTACCAATCCATGCGTGCATTTGGCGGAGGCAGCAGTGAAGAGGTTGAGTAACTGGGATGTCTAAGTGTTCAGGATGGTATTTATCAAATCATGGAAGCAGAAGGCACCAACACAACACCTGCACTTTTCTGCCAGGGTGCCCAGGGACTTGAGAAACATGACCTGCTTGAGATCCAACCACAGCCAAGGAGCTGAGGACAATCTCTTCTAGCTACCTTGGAAATTATCATGGGATACTTTATTATGATGGGATGACAGCTGCCAGACTATCTTCTAGCTTGTCCGTACCTCAGAAGGGTTAAAATAAGAACAAATGGCCTCTCTATCTATTCTTTCATTTCAAGGTTGCCGAATGAGCTCTGCATTCTAATTCTAATCAGTTATCAGAAAGAAACCACCTGTCAGCTAGCAATCCTCCTTCCTTCCCAAATGGATGTTCTCCAGAACAGAGGTGAACAGAGATGGGTTGGTCTGGAATTGTTGGGAATGGGAGCCTTGGCCTTCTAGAGGATGCAAGACTCCGGAGACCTGAAAGGGATGGACAATACCAGGTGCAGCACCCAAAGCTCATGTGCCTTCTAACCACAAGATGCTCACCATTCACGATGATCCGGATATCCCTGAAATCCACCTCTCCTCGGGCCAAGATCCTCCCTTCGCAGCGATATATGCCCTCGTCGCTTTTCTTTATCCCTCTGATCTGGAGGTAGTTATTGCTCAACACCACAAACCTCACTGGAAAGAATGGAGGAGAGAAGCTGGTAGATATAAGCCTGGCCCTGAGGACGTCCTAATTCTCCATCTTGGGCAACTTCATAATAAGACGTGCATTCCAATTGAAAGAGATTCTTGGAAAGAGCCAAGTCCGATCGAACCCAACCACAGTTACTGAACTCAGCCTACAGTTTGCCTCCCAGATCTTGAAGGTTGACCTATCAGTAGCTACCTCGGGCCGCTTTAGGCCAGCAATCCAGGCTTCATTCATTCTGGTGCTTTGCTCTCCAGAAGTAATCTAGAACATTAAAGTTATGTGGAGGACTTCCTGCACATCTCAAAACACATGCATGCACGCACAGACGCACACACACACACACACACACACACACAAAGATGCATACACTTACCATCTTTCTTCAGGACCACATCTCTGCCCATGTGCTTCCATATAATTGTGGGAGGCAGTGAGGAGACAATATCACAGGTAATAACCGCATCTTCTCCTTCTTTGAACTCCTGGGGGCTGGGGGCATGTTGGAAGGTCAGTTTCTCTGGAAAGTAGATGCATGGGAAGGGAAGAGTAAATCCCGAGCCGGTCGGAGGTCCTGCAGCAAACATGCTAGGCAGATGAGGAGCGGTTTGCCTCTTTTCAGCTATAGAAGAGGCCAAGGACCTTGCAAATCAGCTCCTGGAGCAAGTCGCTAACCACTAGGCTGCTAATGGATGCACGAGAGCTTTTCAGTTTGGAAGTTCTGCCTTGTCAAATACTGACATGAAGCTACAAGAAGGACACAAAACTCATTTACCTTAATAAAAACATGGATTAATTGAAAATGTGTATCTCAGGAGTGAAGGTCGGGCTTCCTTATCTCAATCAGGTACCAATTTCAGAAAGGACTTTGTTGGTAGTTTTTACTACTGGCTCTGTGGGCATGTCTTGGTGGGCGTGGCAGGGGAAGGATACGGTAAAATCTCCACTCAGAGGTGGGATTTGCCAGTTCTCCAAACTACTCAAAATTTCTGCTACCGGTTCTCCAGAACTAGTCAGAACCTGCTGAATGCCACCTCTGGGAGAAGGCATCATAAAAGTTGCTTCTTAGGTATTCTATGGAAGATGTCTCCATCCTTGGTCACTTTGAGACTTGTGGCCTTCCGCTCCCAGAATTCTGAGGGTTTGGAGACCTCTGTTCTATGGGGCAGGATTCCTTACAGAGGGGAAAGTAGGAGTTCTCTCATTTCCCACCCAACCCTTCCTTCTCCAGCCCAACCACTTACGAAAGATCTTCACATTGAGAGTGGCCTCTTCCTCCCCTTCTTCACTGGAGACCACGCATTTATAGATGCCGGCGTCATCGATGTTAGCGTTGTAGATGGTGAGAGTGGAAGAATCATCTGACCGGACCACGGAAATGTGCTGCTGGTTTGTCGTCAGCTTATCACCATTGGGGGCAAACCAGAAGATTTCTTTGGATTTGGCATCGCCAGTCACTGCAACCAAGGAAGAAATCCAAACAGGAGCTGGGTTAGGGTGGCTGCTGGGTACGTGACGCTGGCAGCCTTTCAAGACAGCCAGATCAAACCAAAGTCACGTAGGCCAACACTGATTTTGTTGCAAAGATCTAGAGATTCTTGCAAGTCTGGATGCACAATCATTTATTTATTTGTTATTCAAATGTATTGGCCACCCAACTCCAGTAGACTTTGGTCTTCCTTCCACTTCTCTTTATCTTCCTGAGAACCAGGAAGGATCTTGCAAAGATGTTTTAAATTTAATTAATTCAATTCAGTGAATTGATTGGCCACCCATCTGACAAGTGAATGACTCTGAGCAGCTCCAGGTAGAAGGTTTCCTGCCTAAGCAGGGGATTGGATGAAGACTTCCAAGGTCCCTCCCAACTTTGTTATTCTGTTATTATTTCTTCCCTGGACTCAATCCTCTTTTATCCGTCAGTTAACTCAGCTATTGCATGAGGAGAAGGCACAGCTCTATTCAGTGGGTTTACTCCCATGTAAGACTGGATTCAACACCTGATTGTGCAGCTACTCACCTTGACATAGGAAAAACTTGGATTCTCCAACAGGCACCTCCACCTTATTTGGAACTATGTTCACCTGAAGAGAGACTGAAAGATAGAAAGAAGCACCATGAGGTTATGATGCTCACCAAACAAAGAAAGGAGTCATCTAATATTAATTGCAAAACTGAATGTCCACACATGAGTGTTACGGCCAGATTAAGACTACAGTCAACAGGAGTAGTGATTTACCATCAACTTATCCAGTACATAGGAAGTGAGGTCTTGGCAGCACAAGGAAACAACAATCAACAATTTAACAACAACTGGGGCCAACAACAACCCAATCAACCAATAAGAAGCCACACCCAACCAGGCGCCACATAAATACTATGCACAAAATTGCCCAAAGTTCTCAATGTTTTCTTCACCATGGAACCCCTTTAGGTATCTTTTGTGGCCACAGACCCCCATAACATTTATTCATAACATTTATTCAAGCCTTTGCAGACCTTTTGTGATGACATCATGCCCCCCTCCCCAGGGGTCTGCAGACCACAGGCTGAGAACCCCTGGCCTCAACCACCCAGCACCCAGTAGAGAGAGTTCACTCAGGATGGGCTCCTGCTCAGCAGACTAAACCTCTGGTCCCAGTGACCGGTCCAGATGGGATCCTGGGTCAAGACTGTTAGGGTACACATTATTTCCATGGCAAGGAAGATAAAGCAGGAATGGTTAAAATGATTATTTTACTCAAAGAGAAAATACGTTTTGTTTTTGGCTATCACTTCTGGAATCTGTGCTTGTGAAGGGAAAAAACCTGAAACTTTGACTTTGGTTTTGTTGATTAGAAAGATTTGGTACCGTGTTTCTCATATAATAAGGCTGGGTCTTATTTTTTTTTTGAGACCCGAAAAAATGGCTAGGTCATCTTTTCGGGGGTGACT
>JANHFN010005000.1:201621-216524 GCA_032468175.1 Toxicocalamus goodenoughensis
CTGGGTGTATCCTAATTCATATTCTCCAATGGGACACATCCATAGCCCAGAGTCATCAATCATGCTCTCCAGTTAGATCTTTGCACGGCAGAAATTTCGGTCACCTAGTTACTATCTTTGAAAACATTTATGGATTGCAGTTTTGGTTTGCAAGCTGCTGCACTGCTCCCCCCTCCCTTTCTGTTGGCAACTCTAAAATGACCATAGAAATATTTTATGAGTTGACCATTATTGTATATAACATGGATAGCCAGAGCTACCAGCAGAAAGGTGCTGAATGGTATAAAATCAGACACATCACTAGAAGTCAAGATCACAAGACTACGTCTGATTTACTTTGGCGGTATCTTGCATGCAAATTCACTGGAGAAGTCAATGATGATAGGAATGGCTAGCGGACCAAGAAGAAGGGGCAAGCAAAGGACTCATTGGTTTGACGCCATCAAAACTGGTGTGAAGATGAACATCCAACAACTGAAAGGAGCTGTGCTTGACATTTGCCTATAAAGTCTCCCAAGTGTCGGATACAACTGAACAGTTAAAAATGCTGCTACCTATTGATAAGTAGCAACATCAAAACTGATGCCTACCAAATCACAGAAGAAGATCAGAAGATGTGGAGAGATCTGATTCAAGAGTCAGACACAACTGAATGGATATCATCATCTTCTTCTTCTTCTTCTTCATCATCATCCTCTATAAGCGGACACTGTTTGAGAAGAATAGAATGATCCACAACTTGGCCTTTCCACTTCCCACATTTCCTCAAAGCCAAACTAAGAGTTGTATGGCAAAGAGACTCAATTTAAGAGTTAATTAATGGGAGTAGGTGGAACTGCTCAGCTCTCTTCCCCCAGCACCAAAGAAAATCCATTCCTAGTGTAGAAAACAAATCATTACAGATAGTTCTTGATTTACAATGGTTGCTTAAGTGATTTGCTTACTGGCCACATGATTCCTTTACCCATATGACTTCCTTTATGACCATGATAAAAATGGTTATAAAATCGAGTCCAGTCCTGTGGTGCCTCAACTTACAACTGCAATGGCTTACAAGCAAAATTCCAGGATCTATTGTAGTCTTAAGTTGAGGACTACCTGTGCTAAATTCCCAGAGAAGAGATTGATCAAGGATAATGTGTCACCATGACTTTCTGGACACTTTGTGGGATGAAGTATTCAAAATCAGAAGCTCCTGGAAGAGGCGAACTGATCTTCTGGTCTACCCATTAATTTCTTAGAGAAGTAGCCAGACCATTTGATGAAGAAATGCTGAGCTGAACAACAGAAATTGACCCCCAAAGAGCTCCTGGCAAATCTAATCAATATGTTAATGCAGTAATTTACCTTTCCCTCCTTAACACACATTCTTTATGATAAAACAAAGGAAGAGGACATGGAAAAGCTTGAAAGAGTATCAACAGAAGATAGTTTCTCTCAATATAGTAAGTTGTGGTTCCTTGACCTTAGTTTGCTGAATATGCCACCGCAGAATAAGGAGGAAGAGCATCTACAGAGGAGTGTCCAAACTTGGCAACCTGTGGCCTTTAATTCCCAGAATAGCTGGCTCAAGAATTCTAGTAGTTGAAGTCCACAGGTCTTCAAGTTGTCAAGGTTGGACATCCCTGATCTATAGAGTAGAAAGCTCCATCTGGAAGCCTCCAGCCTGCTTCACTGAAGCTCTGCTTAAAAAGGTAAGGTAAGGCCCACAACACATCAGAATAATAGAATAGCAAAACAGCAGGCTTGGAAGGGACCTTGGAGATCTTCTAGTCCAACCCCCTGCCCAAACAGGAAACCATTTCAGATGAATTGTACCATTTCAGACAAATTGTTGTCCAGTCTCTTCTTAACAACCTCCCACAACTTTTGGAAGCAAGTTGGAGCACCCACAACTTTTGGAAGCAAGTTGTTCAGTGGTGGGATTCAAAATACTTTACTACCGGTTCTATGGGCATGGCTTGGTGGGCGTGGCAGGGGAAGGTTACTGCAAAATCCCCCTTGCCTCCCCACCCCACTAACCTGCTTTCTAGCTCCGTTCTCTTGTGCAGGGCAACTACAGAAGACCCAGCCAATCAGCTGGGACTCAGGAGGTGGAGAATAGATGGGGTTGGCAGGGCCAGTCAGAGGTGGCATTGGCCGGTTCTCCGAACTACTCAAAATTTCCACGAATGATTCTCCAGAACTGGTCAGAACCAGCTGAATACCCACCTCTGAAGTTGTTCCACTGACTAATGGTTCTAATTTCAGGAAATTTCTCCTTAGCTCTAGGTTCAAACTCAAATTTTTAATACCTGAAAACTAGGCTCAACTTAACCCAGTTCAGATGAAAATATTGAACTGGGTCCTTCAAACCTAGTTTACAATAGAACCAATATCTGACCCAAAACATGCCTGCAGCATTTCAACAATTCCAAGTACGGGCATAACTCATTTTTATTATGCTTCGGTTTATTGCTCTTCGCAGATATCCCAGGTTTTTTTTTAAGCAAGGTCCTCCTCCAGCAAGACAATACGACTCGCTCAGATGAGGGCCAGTATTTTTTAAACCATGAAGTGTTTTGTAATTAAGGTATGTACCTTGTTTTCTTAGATGTAATGCTGTCACGCTTAGTAGACTGTAGTACAGTTGAACATCACTTTTATTTGCTTTGGGAAGCCAAAATATTTGTGGGAGTTGCTTTATTTTGTGATAATTCACTTTATGGCAGTGGTCTGGAACCGAAGCCGCAATCTCTCCGAGGTATGCTTGTAATTCTTTCCAGGCAATAAAGGACGTTCTTATGTAACGCTCCCTCCTCAAACCCTCTGCGGTTGTGGGCCAGGAGAAATGGTCAGGAATTAACAGCCAGGCTGATGTTTCCAGGAAAATTATCTCTCATTAGGGATCCAGAAATGGAAGAACTGGGTTTCCAAGTACAGGAAATCCTCAAATTATAACCATTCGTTCAGTGATTGTTCGAAGTACAACAGCACTGGAGAAAGTGAGTTACAATCATACTTTTTCATACTTACAACAGTTGTAGCATCCCCAGGGTCTCTGAACAAAATGCAGATGCTTGGCAACTGACTCATACTTATGACAGTTGCAGTGTCTCTGGGGGTCACGTGGTCCCCCTTTTGTGACCTTTTGACCAGCAAAGTGAACGTGGATGCCATGTTTTAATGACCATGTTTTAATTTAACAACTGCAGTGATTTACTTAACAACGATTGCAAGAAACTTCATAAAACGGGCCAAAACTCCCTGAACAAGTCTCACTTGGCGACATCAGTGTTGGGCACCGTTGGGCTCCTGAGTTGAGGATTACCTAGTATCAAGGATTCAAAACTGTCAAAAGTTCAAGAGGCCGTTTGAACCGTGTTCAGAATTTCAACCTGAGTTGTAGAAACATTGACATCAAGAAGGCTTCCTTGACTTTTGAGTCCCTACATCTGTTCTCCACAAATCACACCAAACACACTCTTCTCTCTGTTTCTCTAGCCTACAGATAAGTGATACTGACAATATTTCTGGACAGATGGCCTGCTTCAGCCCACACTCTCAATAAGTGAACAAGAGTATTCCCTCTTCAGTCAGTGTGAAACCCAAACCAGACAAACGGCTGGCTCCATGCAGTTGAGAGACACGGCTCTTAAAATAACCCCGAACTAGTCAAAACCTGGGTGAGCGTGGCCTTCTCAGGCACCGAGATCATCTTGTTGAAATCCTGCCAAATAACTTGATGTCAAAAAGTTAGTGTTAAGATTGCTGCTTGAACCTGTGAGAGGCTCACTTCTCTGCGAATAAAAATCGAGGGGACAGCCTGGTTTTCAAATCTGTCTAACAGCTTTCTTCCGAAGAGGATGGAAATGCAATCATCTTTGCATGATCTCATTATTAGGGTGACCTTCTCCAGTCTGAAGTTGGGGCATCTCCACTGTTATTAAGCAGATGTCGTAATCCTCTTTTTCCTTCCAGGAATCCTATGCCGTGCATATAACTTCTCTCTTGCATGCTATTCTTAGGAAGTGAGTTAGGATGAGGCAAAAGGAATCGGGGCCAACAATATTTGGAAGATCAAACATCAACTTAGCATCTGGAGTCAGAGATGGATTCAAGGGTTCCAGAAACTGTGTTGATAGACAGACAGACAGACAGACAGACAGACAGACAGATGACCTCAACAATTGTTTGGTATACCGTTAATTTGGAAAGGACTTCCTATCAAATGGGAAATGCACAGCCTGAATTTCAGTGTAAACAACTTCCTTTTTAATACACACAGAAAACTGGATTGTGTTTGACAACATGCAAAACTTTGCAAACCCATTTAATTGCTGACCAATACTATTTTATGCTGGGGCCTTCATAATGAGCAAGCCACCTTCCAAATGACAAAAAATAAGGTAACTAAAGAAACAAGGTGCAGGGATTTGTTTACTGAAATAAGTGTCAATGTGCTTGGGGAACTTTTCAGCCACATCCACATCTCGTTTTTTCTTCATAATTAATCATTAGTCAGTTTCCAAGGCAACCAGGGTTCAAAAAGAATGTATGCAAGCCACTCCGAGGGGCCAGAGTTACAAAGATGACATCATCAACATAAAATGAAGAAGAACATCTCCTTTTGTGCATCTTAACTGGAAAAAAAGGCTTCCTCCCCATTCCAAATGAGGTTGTTTACAACTAAATTAAATAACAGGAATGATGTAGCCTCACTGGCCACTCTTTGAGGAGATGAGAAGCAGACAGATTTAGGCAAGATAGAACACGAATGTCTCTAGCTTAGAGACTGGTGAGACAGACAAGAGAACCCAACTTCAGTAGAGAAAGGACTTGGACGTGACTGATGGTTTGTAGTGTTACACATTGGTGGAAGAAGCTATAGAGAGCAGGAAGAAAAGCAGCTTTTCTAGTCCAATTGTTTACAGAGTTTCTATCATCTGGTGTTGGTTTAAGAGGACAAGAACATCTTTGGGTCAATGATGGTGAAGAAGATAGCAAACGTCCTCCAAAGCCACAGACCCTGCCTGGGTATTTCTGTTACATTTGGCACCCAGCCTGCCAGGACTGACCACTCTTTCCTCAAGTCTGTCAATGCAAAACATATTTTTTATGAGCAGGTAGAACCAGATGTTTAGTTAAAAGGTAACATTTGATTAACCAGAAAAAGCACAAGAAGAGGAACAGGCCTTGCCATACAATAGATAATGACTTTTAATGTAAAACATGGAGCTCTCCCATGAAAAGCAGATAGGGGAAACTGGGGGAGGGATACCATCTTAAGTAGCTTCTTTATTGTATGTCATTAATCCGAAGCAGTAACTCCATGGTGTCAAAAAGAAAAGGAAAGACTACAGCCAAAACTCAAATACCAAGGGATGGTTGTTTTCCTGCTGCTGAAGCATTGTTAAGACCACCCTATAAAAGTGCCTTATACTAAGCCCCTCCTAAATGTTGGGAATGGGACAACTTGCCACAGCCAACTTGCCACAGCCAACTTGCAGCAGCCAACTCACCATGGCCAACTCACCATGGCCAACTCAATATGGCCAACTCACCACAGCCAGGTTACCACAGGATAACTCACTGTGGGACAATTTAATAATTCTATTTAATTATTTACAATAAATAAAAAAAATTAATTTTTGCCATTCCCATTTCATTCTGTCCTTGCTTTTGCATCTTTTCTTCAATTATTCTATTCACCATTTCTTTGATATTAGCATAACACTTGTCCTGCAGCAAGTTGTCCTGCGGTGAGTTGGCCATGACAAGTTGGCTGTCATAGGCCCTAAATATGCTCTGCCTACCCCAGTTCTTTCCAATCCCAACAGCATGGTCAACTCCAACACTCCCCCTTTCTCTGGTGACACTTGTTCATGTTCATGATGCATTCCCAAATTCACCAACACCCAGAAGCGAGCAACAGGAAAACTCATGTAAACACATCTCTACAAAATCTAGTCGTATTGAAGGAGCCTCGGGACCAAACCGTCAGGACTGGATTTTCCGATGGATTTCCAAAGCGTTTCTGGATCCCCCTGATTGGAAAGAGCCCTGATTCACATTGTCTTTTGGAGCTAGCCTCGTTTATTTCTACTTTGGAGAAGTAACATTAGGAGCCATTCAACACCACTAGGTGGTCGTTTTCCTTAAAAAGAGAAAACTCTCTTTGCTGGGAGAAAAGCCAATATTCTAACTTTAGAAGAGGACGCTGACCGCAATCTTTCGATGGAAGATAAAAGCTCCCGAGTGAGGTAGGGAAGCTGTCATGTTGCTGTCCTGTTTTTTGTTTTCTTCATCAAAGTCACAGACAGCTTTTATTTTTAGATCCTGTTTGCCTGGATTAAAAACACAGTAGTTCATAATCGAGGCTTAATGATAAAACAGCGTTTGAAATATTTACGTGCTAGGTTTCTATGCTGCAAAGGGGGCTGCTGGGTGGGAGAACAGGAGCAAGGAATAGAAATCTTCACTGCTCTGACTTTTGTCAAAAAATCCACATTGTCAATGAGGAAGCACCCAGAAGAACTAAGGCAGCAAGAAGTCCTACAGGAAGCAATAGGATGCAGCAAGAAATGGAAGCCAAATGATGTCCAGGATACAGGAACATTTAGGAACATCTGGACTTTATTTTCTCTTTCTCACACTCGAGAAAGAAGCTATTTTTTACAACGCTTTTACTTTGATTCTTTCTTGCCATATGAACCTACTAAGGTGAAGAGATATTTGTTTTTTGCTGGCTGCATTACGGCAGCCCACCTCAACCTATACCAACCAAACATGTTGACTACAAGTCCCATTCTTCAATCTGGTGCAAACTTTCTTCTCACCTTCTCTGGCTCATGAAGAACCATCTCAACATATCATAAAAAAGCCAAGTTCAGTCCTTGATCTGACAAAGATGGCCACTCTGATTTCAACTACTTGTTTTTTAGCTAGGGCCAGAGTCTCTACATTTGGCAACTTTAAGACTTGTGAACTTCAAGTCCCAAAGGTGCATTTTTCAAGAGGCAACTGGACTTTCTGGTGTTTCTTTGAAGAAGATGCGCTTCTCATCCAAGAAGCTTCTTCAGCCTTTGGGAATTCTGGGAGTTGAAGTCCACAAGTCTAAAAGCTGTTAAGTTTGAAGACCCCTGATGTAGCATGATGTGCCTAACCAGCATGAGGAAAGGAAAGGAAAGGAAAGAACATGGAGAGGTATGGAACTCATGCTTTCTTTCAACATAGACTTGCTCTATGTTTGCTTTCATGCCATTGTGGGGCCTCCTGGTTCAAGGGTTAAGGCCAGATCAAAGTGAATGTGGCACAGCAGGAGTTCAAACATTCCACTTTTATTGTATTAATAATAATAAATGTCAGGGACGAATAACCTTTCAACTGGCAACTTATCCTGCAAAGAGATTAAGGAATTCAATGTCCTGCATTACCACCTACATAACACAAAGAAATCAATAGTATATCAAATTCAGGTCAAAATAAGACTTGATTTTTTCCATTAGTCTGACAAGTGCAGCTGTACAGCATGGAAAAAAGACACCACGCTGAAAACATCACTTTATCCCATCATGCAGGACAAGCTCAGATTTCAACGATACAAGAAGATTTTTGAGGATTGAGGAGCACCAAAAGACAAAGAAGAAAAGGCCTTTAAGAGAAAGATAGCTTGGTGCAAAATCTCACCCTGCAAGCTTTCAATTTTGTTCCCCAAATATTTTCTGAGGTTAAAAAAGAACAATTTCCCACAGATATTTTCCATAAAGGGTGAATAGATGAACGAATAAGTTATTTGAGCTTGTATGGGAATAATTAACTCTACCAGGAAAGGCTTTGTATTTAACTTCCAGAAAAAGATCCAGAAAAGAGATTGCAGAGTCAAGAACAGATGACATGTCATTGAAGCAGCCATGAAAAGCTTGGAAAGACATGTGGCTGCTTTCATGAGCTACCAACATTTACTCTCTCATCTACTCCAAATCACCTTTCAAATCTGAAGCACTGCATAATTCTTCCATGCACTGAAAACCATGTTCTAAATTCTATGAGAAAGAAAACAAAACAATCATTTTCCCTCCTTCTGCACTATTAGCCAGTGAAAACCCAGCAAGGGTCAGTGAGACAAATCCATCACTGCCAAAACTCCTCAAATTAAGGCTTTGAAGTTTGCTAGCCACTTATTATTATTTATTTCTAAGAGACCCGTTTGAGCAAAACTAGGTAGCCCAAATATTGTTTCTCACTAAGCAGATGGAGACAAATAGTAAATCCAAACCTTCACCAAAGAATTCATTCTTTGGACAGAGAATCAGGATATGGAAATACAAGCTTAAATGAGTGATGTTTTTGCTCATGAAAGCCAATTACAAATTCCTTGGGGAAGTCAAAAATCATCAGTCGTTGGCTCAGAATTTCTTTCTATAAACACGCTCAGGACTGCTTTGTTCTGAAACTGTTTCTGGATGTTGGTAAGTTATCAGAACTTTAGGAGGATGATATTTATCGGCCAATTCCACATGCTTGTTGCTACAACCACCACAACTTGATTACTTTTCTAACTCCTAATGTATTTAACCTTTGGGGGGATACACAAAAGCAAATAACCAATCCATCTATATCAGGGATTTCCAACCTTGGCAACTTTAAGACATGTGGACTTCAACTACCATAATTCCTCAGACAGTCATGTTCTGGGAGATGAAGTCCACAAGTCTTAAAGTATTCATGTACAGGAAAAGTCATGTATTTTAAAATTATTGCAAAATCCATATATTCAAGTACAGGAAATTCTTCTGAGCCAACTTTTTCCAGAAAACTCACACTTCAATGCCAACTATTTCTCCCTTACCAGATGGGGACATAAGTCAAATGGACATTCAAACATGAAGTCACAGCTTTTCAAGCACCAACGAATTCTTCTTCTTTTTTTTTTAACGGTCCTTTGAAAACATTTTTAGAGGCTGATTAATAGGAGCTACAGCAGGGATGAATGGAAAGAAACCTCAGCCACAAAGCACAGTGGGGGAAGGAATGGCTTTTATCCAGAAGAAGGAACAGTTCACTGGCAAGAGGGGGAAGAAGAAAAGATGGAGGAATTGCACGGGGGAAAATTACACCGTGGCACAAAAGGCAACACGTTTCAAAACATTTCAACCACAACACAATGAGCTCAACAACAAATGTGCATTGATAGCATTTCAAATGTCATTTTGCTTTCATCTTGCCTCTTTGGTCGAGCAGTCTCTGTGGATTTATATTCCATTTCATGACACACTGTTAATGACACTTTTTTTTTGCAAGAGCACAAAAGCCTGAAATTTGTGGGGTATAACATTGGCTGCAAGATTAATAACTCACTAGCAAAGCTTCCCGGGAGAAATGATAGCATTCACTTGAGAAACTGCTCTAAAACTGAACCCCAAAATATACCCCAGTCTACAGGGTATAGCTAGGCTGGAGAAAAAAAAGAGGTGATATGATTCCAGTATTTGAGGGTCTGCCACAAGGGAACAGGGGGGGGGGGTCAACTTATTTTCCAAACAGCCCAGAAGGCAAGGCAAGAAACAATGGCTGGACACTAACCAAGGAGAGAAGCAATGTGGAATTAAGGAGAAATTTCCTAAGAGTGAGGACAATGAACCAGAGGAACAGAAGTTGCCTTCAGAAGTTGTAGGTGCTCCATCACTGGAGGTTTTTAAGAAGAGACAGGACAGCCTCTTGTCTGGAATGGTAGAGGGCCTTCCTGCTTGAGCAGGGGGTTGGACTAGATGACCTCCAAGGTCCCTTTCAGCTCTATTCTGATTGATTGCTTGAATAGGGTCTCCATTCCAAATCAAGTGGATGAACAAACTGGTCCAATTCAATTTGTTACAACTCTTCCCATCTTCTCCTTTGTTTATTGTTGTATTGTTTTTAACATTTAACTACCCAGAGAAGTTGGGAGTTGGGCAGTAGGTATATAAGTTGAATTACTACTAATAATAATGTGAAATCCTATTCGGTGCAGTGATTAAGGCATCAGCTTAGAAACCGAGAGAGCGGGAGTTTCAAATTTCCCAGGAAATACACAAGGGACCACTTCCGTTTTCCACCACTCCCAACACCGGAAGTACCAGAGAAATCATGCAGGTAATTTAAGAATATTTTCAAGAGCAACAACAATACTGCTTCAGAAAAGAGCCAGGCAGTGTCTGCACCTTTCCTGTAAAGTAATCTGCAAAGTAAAATTTCAATTGTGCTTTCAATTCACAATTGTAAGTTACTGAGTGAAGTTACTCATCTGCAATCATCAGCATCGACCACAGTAGGTTTTCAGACGCTCCTAGATTTCTTCCCAGGAAGAATATTATAGAGTTTCATATGATTATGTTCTCTGTATTTAATAATTTTCTCGCTGTCACACATGAAAATAGGACTTTGGTGGCTACTTTGAAAGCAGTTGTGGGCAATTCTTCTTTTACAAGGCAGATACAACTTCAGGATATTTGCTTAGCATACACTGTGCAAGGTTACCTTCTGCAGAAACCTCATAGTTAGGTCTTTAAATCATCTCAAGTGCTAATCCACCTCACCCTTTTGTTCTGCATAAAAATTTCCCTACAGAGTTCTAAAAATCTGGTGACCTTTTTCAAAACCGGCCCATGGAAAAATCTAAAACTACATTGAATAAAACACTCACAATCTTGAAGCCTAACATTTCCGACCATTAAGAGACACTATGGCAGACGCTCCAATCACTTATTTTTAATTTCGCTGTCCACTTATTGCCCACTAGGGCTGCACTAGGGCTAATCTGGAAATAAGGTTCTTCGGTATGCACAGAAGCATTAACGACAAAATTGTTTCACGCAGCCACATCTTTTCCCCAGTTTTTGTGGCTGTGCTCAGAAATTCTGAAAAGGTCCCAGGGATACAGATCTATGTCTCTGCAAAACCTTTTGGGCCAGAAGAATTCCTTCAACTGCTTCTTGTTCCTTTTCAAAAACAAATTCCCCAAATTCTTCAAAATTATTATCGTATGAGTCACGTTCACCCCCCAAAAGTTCTAGTCCTGCCTTAGTTATGAAAGCCAATAAGTGACCTTGGGCCAGTCACTCTCTCTCTCTCTCTCTCTCTCAACCCAACGAGTAGTTGGACTTCAACTCCCAGGGAGTTGTGACTGTGATTTTGGAAGAGGGCCTTCTCAAATTTAGATTCATTTCTGGAATGCTGTCTGAAACACTTCTTCTCGGATTCTATTGTCCTTTTTCCAGGCATGACAACATCCTCTGGCCTGATGGCAGTCCTTGCTGCTGACCTTGATCAATTATTCTTAGTACTGTATTGAATCTTCAATTATTTCTTCCCTGAACTGATCTGAGCACCCAATGCTACCAAGCAATGCATCCTCATCTTCATCAACATCTTTCACTTTCATGGAGAACCCCATTAGCTTCTTGGAGCCCCCACATTTTCATCTAAGGCCATGGAAAGCCCCAGCCTTCCTGCCACCATGATGCAAACTCTGATTTTGTGTTGTGTAATTTACCTTGCATTGCTGCCCCCTCCCCTACAGAAAACGGCCTAGAAAAAGGGTGGCTGGCTTTAGATATTCCCCAAAACGAAGAAAAAAGCAACAGGGGCCCTGCCATATTTCAAAGCCATCCACAACACCCCGGTGCCTTTTCCCTCCATATTTTGCTTCCGCAATTAACGCCGGGGTGGAAATAATGGCTTTCTTGTTCATTCAATGAAGGCCAAAGTCTGAGCCAAGTCCTCCATGAAGCTAAGGAACCGCGTATTGAGGAGGCAAACAATCAGCACAACAAGCTCTGCCTTTGTGCGTAGCCGCTCTCCTTAACTGCGAGTTTATGAACTCCATCTAAAAAGAAATCAAGGCTTCCTTCTGCTGGGGTAGAAATGCAGAAGGCACAGCTCAGGGGAGGAGGAGGAGGAGGAGGAGGAGGAAGAGGAGACTCCGTGGGCTACATGTGCTGATGTTTGTCAGGAGGCAAACAGTGGTTTTCATGTTTACTCCCCATGAATCCAGCACATCAGGCATGCCAGATGTGGAATGGCAATGTCTTGGGTTTTGGTTTTGTTTTGTTTTGTTTTTTTGCTGAAGTACCTATCTAGCTAAAATGTCAGCTTGGATTTTGGCTTCCGGCACCTAGAGGAGAAATACTCAGAAATGTTTAGAAAAGAAATAAGGGCCATTCCTCTTTTGACACGTGGCCTTACATTTGCCCTTTTATTTGTCCTGGGAGAACTAAGAATCGCTGACATGGTGATCAGGGCCTTCTTCTTCCGCCAGCCACGAGGAAGCCCTTATAGGTTAGCTGTCATAATGACCTAGTATTCCAAGATCTTTTGCTCAGCCTAATTCAGAGAAACAAGCAGCATGCAGGATTCATGAATAAGGAGCAGCAAACGTAAGAGCAGTTGCACTGGATTAAATTAAGGAGTTAGGAAATCTAGGAAGTCCTGAATGAGGCCTGAGGACAAATTTTACCGACAGCAAATAGCATTCCAAAGAACAAAGAGGAGGACCACTCCATTCAGCCAACAATATGAACTACTTCCAGAGGAAGAAGGCTGGAAGAACAAAAAGACAGAGAGTAGATTGGCCCTTCGAACCTCTATGGACAAAGGAGAGATCCAGAGGTTGCCCACAAGTGCTCCAGACATCTCTCACCACAAAACAAGGGATTTTGAGCACTGGAAAGACAAGGGATGTTGCTCAAACTTTAGTCTGCGCCTTTGAAAAGGCACTAAAGCCTGCGTACTTCCTTTTCCAAACACATACAGAAATTTTACTTTTCAGTTATTAGAAACTTTTGGATTGACAAGTCTGAAAATGCTGTTTAAGTCTTCTTTCCATCCTTAATCAAAGAAAAAAAAATAACTACAAGCTTAAGAACTTATTTAAAAATAAATAAATATCAAAAACTTGATTAAAACTTTAAGGCTACAAATGAGA
Source organism: Toxicocalamus goodenoughensis (assembly GCA_032468175.1). NCBI lineage: Eukaryota > Metazoa > Chordata > Lepidosauria > Squamata > Elapidae > Toxicocalamus > Toxicocalamus goodenoughensis. The sequence continues at coordinate 214,562 of JANHFN010005000.1, forward strand.
TCCTGATAAACATGAAATAAGATTTTGGAATTAATTATAAAGAAACCTTCCTGTACCTTTGTTTTGTTTTTGTTTTTTTGTTTTTATAAAATAAGATTTTAAAAATTGGACACTAGAGGGTACTAAAGATTTTATTTAAAAGAAAAGAATATATAAACTCGACTGGTATTTATAGAATGACACAAATATTCTAATACTGGAAATGTTGAAGGATACTTTTGAAAAATGGGAGTCAGAAATTAATAACAATGTCAACCATGATATCTGCCTCTATGGATAGACTTTGTCTAGAAGATGTTATGAAAAAGGGACAAATTTTACCTGACAACACAGAGATCAAGTTGAAAGTGGGTTTAAAAATGACTGGCTACAAAAATGACACCGGGAAAAGATGTTACAATGAATGAACAAAAGAATGGCTGATGTTTTAACAATGAAAAGGAGGCACCCTTTTTTTCCAGCTGTACTTTTTACTATTTCTTTCGATTTTTCCAATTTTCTTTTAGTTTGTACTAATTTTTACTATAGTAATTGTAATTTTAATAAAACGACTTGAGAAAAAAAACATGTGTTACCAACACAAATACTGTTTATCCATATACGGCAGGTACCTAATCCACTCTTAAAGCTATCAAACCCAATGATCATCATCACTCCCCCAAAGGAAATGAATTCCATAAATTAATTATGTAAAAAAGTATTACGGAAGCAGCACCAGGTGCCAACCCCTACCCTTGCAAAACAATCTTGATATCTCACTAGAGACTAATTTTAACAAAGCCAAAGAGCCTGAAGGAAAGGCTTTTTTTTCTAGTCTGACATGCAGTAACCTATTAGGTGAATTGTCTTAAATATTAGTTAATATTGGACTTTGGCCAACAGAAGTTTAATTAAATTTCTTTTTTGCCAAAGCGTAGAAGAAATATTTAAATGAGTCTCACCCTTGCTTTGAGATGTTATTTATTTTACATATTTGATCTATATCCGTAGGCCAACGTAACCAGAATTAAACCAAGAAAAAAATAATGTTAGCCTCAGCTGTGATGTGTTTTATTAGACCATAAAAACCTATTAAATTGTTGTCTGAAGTTTAATTTTAATTTGCTTTGTGTATATTTACTTAAATTCCTACTCTAGTGTTTTACTATTTACCTAGATGTTCTACCTGTACAATATTACCTGCAGACAGTAGTCCTATGGGACTCGGCAATAGTCAAGGTCAATAAACAGACAAATAAATAAATACAGTACATTGGTTTTCATCTATTTTTCTCTACCCTAATTAAAAAAGGCTAGGTGGGAATACTGGGAGCAGCAATCCATCAAATCTGGGAGCCATCAAATTGGAGAAAGTTGGTTTGGAGAGTTAGGCTGATATGAAAGACTTTCATATCAGCATAAATACTTGAGACAGGAATTGATGTCACTTCATTAAAAGAAATACACTCTTTTCGTCTTGTCCAGACACTTATCAGTATATCTCTGAGTGTCTGTATCATAAAATGGAAAGATGCAAAACGAAGAAACGAGTGGGTAATTCATGCAGGCGAGGAGAGCTACGTGCCTGAGAAAGTGCTCACAGATATTGTGCAGGGAGGACCGAGAATTGACGTGCGAGCAAAATTGGGAGGAAAAATTTACATGCCACTGAGATTGTTCCAAAACATGGGCACAGTGCAGGATTTTCTGATGCCACCAAAAATATCAAGCCACTCAGGGGAAGGATTCAAATTTCCTAACAATCGGTTCTGTGGGTGTAGCCTAAGTTGTGGATGTGGCTTGGTGGTCATCTAACTGGGAGTGGCTTGTTGGTCACATGACTGGCTGGGCATGGTTTGTATGTAAATATTGTAAATATTTATGTAAATATTGAGGGTTTTTTATAAAAAAAAAGAGCAACTTTTACCCAAAATCAGGCAAAGCAGGCAGGCAGATTGAGTTGCTCACAGAATCACAGATTCAT
>JANHFN010005000.1:216624-230092 GCA_032468175.1 Toxicocalamus goodenoughensis
CACACTTCACAACAAAGTCTACTACATGCAGGGATTTCAGGAATGAGGGAAACTTCCTCCTCATAAGTATGATTTTTAAAAAAAAATAATTTATTAATAAAATAGGACATAATCACAATTTGGGACTCTAGCCAACTCACAGGTAAAATATACCACCAATAAAAAAAATCTTAGCTTATCTAAATTTTGATCCTACCTCAAAATAACAACATCTGTCCAATAAGAAAGATCTTTAATGTCTGACAGGGGTCTGAATTCAGGGAGATGAAGTCCACAAGTCTTAAAGTTGCTAAGTTTGGGGACCCCTGTTGTAGAGCCTTAAAGTGTGAATGCAGCCATGCTGGCTGGGGAATTCTGGGAATTGAGGATCCACAAATCTTAAAGGTTGCCAAGCTTGGAGATTCATGAAGGATAAGATAAAACCAAGGTGGCTTGATCAGATCAAAGGCCAACTTGGAACAATCAAAAGGAAAGTCATAAATACATCAGGAGGGTAAAATACCATTTCTCAGATCCTTTCCCTCCCTCAACAGCATGTTGGAGAGACATGAAAATCTGCAAGTAGACATAGCCATCATATGTCAGTCAACTCATTAAGTTTTTAAAATGCATTCTTTTAATTCTGCATATCTGTGTAGTTTGTCATTTGGTTCTTAGTTCAAATCTTGCATATTGCATTTCCTGAATATTTGCTTGTTTTAGGGAGCAGTTTAGCCAATATATGTGCATAATAGGGGAAGAAAAAACATTGCACAATGCATACACTCTGAACTTTGACGAGCAACTGGCATAAATACATCCATCCAATCTCAGGGCGGCCTCTCTTCAACTTGCCACCTGGTCCTTTCCCACCTCTTCATGTCTCATGTTTACCTGAGTCCAAAAAAACAACAACCAAAAAACAGTAATTCCTCTTGGTGGCTCTGGGTTGATTTACAATTTCAAGGCGAGGCTTGGGTTTCAATGCACAAGGTGGCAATCTTGACATTGGTTAATGGGTAAGAATTAGGGGCGACAAGGTGAACACAGTTCACTCTCCAGAACATCCTACAAGCCCAAAAGGAGCAAAGCCAATCTCGTCTGGCACTCCTGGTCCTAAAAAAGTCAGTGCACAGGAGGGGGTGGGGAAACCACCACATTGTGATTTTGCATTCTGAGACAGACAGTTTCCAGTCGTGGGTTTTCCAGCTCAAGTGCCTCCACTCTCTCTGTTTACCCAGCCGCCCTTATCAAGACTGAAACTGCATTTCAATAAGAGTCATTTCTACTTGCTTCCTACTCCTTGAGCAACGGGGGAGGAGGGGGTTAGTCTGCCATTCAGTCGGTCTCTTAAAGAGTACTCTTTTAGTAGTGCTCTAACTTCAGTGCACACAAAGGGGAGGGGAGGGGATGCCTTGGTCTTAGGGCGGTAAATAGAGGACACACGTCATTGTGTTTTCTATCTTTGTTCCTGAGAAGGCATCATTAAATTTTGAATAATTTAGGGTTCATTTGATTTGAAGCACTTTCGCCAGGGTAGGGGAGGGCGGGGAAAACATCCACCCCAAAGGGAAAGATAGAGAAGGAGAGTTAGAAGTCTTTGCTAGTAAACAGTGGGCCAGGGGGTCGCCCACCCAAGAAGTTGCCTCCCAGTGACACAGCTTTAAGACTAAATATTTGGGTTGCATAGGTGATATGGCAATACATGGCAGACAAGTGACTTGTTTTATACTCACCCACCTATATTATCTATAAAACTCATGAAATAAGATGGATAAAGTAACATATGGTGATTTTTGTTACCTTTTTAGAATAGAATAGAATAGAATAGAATAGAATAGAATAGAATAGAATAGAATAGAATAGAATAGGTGTTTTTTGTCAGGGCAACCTGATCTTCCCAATTATGGGACAGATTCATAAATTCAACACAAAAATAGTTTGTCGCAAAAGCAACGGCCTGTGAAGGCTCCTGGATTGGGGCTGAAAGGCAAAAATGGAAGCAATATGCTCCATCTCATAATTGGGTAGACCAGGTTGCCCTGACAAAAAAAATATCTTTCCCCTGGTATAGCCTATAAAAGGAGGAGAGCCCATGGCTTAGAGGTTAATACACTCTACCTAATTTGCAAGTAGCCCAGGTTCGAATCCCAGAAGGGTATGGCTAGCTGATGAGAGCTAAATAGCTTGAAACAGATCCATACTAGTCTCCCTTTATTTCTTTGTCGGTAAAACATAAACTTGACACTCTAGAAAGGTTTCCAAATCAGCCACTCTAGAGTGTCTTTGGAAACGGAGACACCAGCCTTCCCTGCTTAAGGTCCATACTTGAGATCCAGGTCATTTCTACAGCAAGCCAGAGAATTAAGCATGCAGAGCTGGTCTGAAACAAAGACAACCCAAGACTGTTATTACATCAACTGACACAGCTGGAATTCTGCAGGGAAAAGTCAGTTATTATTCAAGAGGCTTGCCATCTTCCCTCCACCAAGCTTCAGCCCTGCCATTTTGTTTCCTCCATCTTGCATCATTTTTAGCTTGAGTAAGAAATCCCTTGGAGGCATATTTCAAAATCATATGATCTGCAAAGTTTCTAGGGAACAAACACAGTATAGTATTTTCAGAGACAAAGACTCTTTTGTAACCCATTTTCCCTGTATCTAGAATTGTGAATACTCTTTAACTATAAAATTAATATATCAACAGTACATGGGAACTGACTGGACTGGCCATCCCTGTAAATACACTGCCAACTTCTTTCTCTAATCCCACCCCCCTCCAATGACACAGGGAAACACTCCAGCACTTAGGCTACATAACAGAATGACAAAGTTGGAAGGGACCTTGGAGGTCTTCTAGTCCAGCCCCCTGCTCTGGAGTAAACCCTATGCCATTTCAAAGAACTGGTTGTCCGATTTCTTCTGAAAAACCTTGATGTTGGAACATCCACAATTTCTGCACGCAAAGCGTTCCACTGATTGTTTGGCTTCTTCTCACCAGTAGAACTTTGGATCCCAACCATCCCAAAAGATGGTTTTTCAAAAGGCAGCTGGACTTTGTGCTTCCTTCTCATCCAAGAAGCTTCAAAATTGAAGAAGCTTTTTGGATGACAAGCGAAATGTCTCCAAGGAAAACCAAACTCCAGTTGCCTTTTGGAAAAGCATTTTTGACCTGGATGACTGAGAATCTCCATAGACCAGAGGTCTCCACACTTGGCAACTTTAAGACTTGTGGACTTCCAACTCCCTGTTTTTTAATCTATTTTTGTCAAGTGGCAAAAAGGAGCCATTTCTCTCATTGACAAGCGTCCTACAGCAACAACTCTTTGACCAAGAAAGTAGACCATTTTTCCTTCTTCCTTCAGCTTTTAAGAATATCTTTCTTTTCGAGTTACACCTTAGCTGTTCTTCATTATTGCTTCCCTCTGCTTATTCCAGGCAGTCCCCTTCTGTGAAAAATAAGTCCGGGGGCTGGAGAAAAAGTTTCATCAGATTGCAAAGCTATCTTGCCCGATTGCCACTCAAGACTCAGCTGTTCACGAAGGGCAGCCCTCCTAGGAATTCCAAGGATCTTTGCTTGGATTTGATGAGCACAGATTGGCATTGACATTTAATAACAGAGTTTGCTCATTCTAAAGCAGTGATCTATAATGAATTGGACAAGGCTCGTAGATGACCGGCGAAGCTTTGAACAAGAAAGAGCTGCATTACCTTGTGCCTCATTTTTTCCTTACTCATCCAATTTTCATTGCACACACACATACACACAAGGAGTGGAAGGGAGCACCAACCTTTCCTCCCTTCACAGCAAAGAAAAGTATATCATTACTGTGGGAATTAAACATTAATAGCCATCAGACCAAAAACATCCAATAAAAGGACAAAGAATAAGTGGCTTAGCTGAGACTTTGAACCAGAAACTGTAAACAAGAAAACACAGGAATTATGGCTTTCTCTGCATTGTGAACATCTCTGCTCTGCACTTTTCAAGCAACTCAGTACAATAGCATCCAAAGCAGTGACATTAAAAGGAACTGTAAACTGAAAGCTACCACCTACATACAATGATTTCATTTGATTGAGTTTAGAGGGACAGAGAGAGGAGCAGCTACAGATTCGTTGGCCGACTTGGTTCAGTCCCTTGCTACCTTCTCTTCCTCTTCCTCCATTTTGTCTCCCTAAGAACTCAACACCTGAGCAAGAATTTTGGAAAAAGACATTTGCTGTGTTCCAACAGCCAACACGCACTTTTGACTAGGATTGTGAGATTTCTAACAGAAGACAGTAGAAAATCTTCAGGAAAAAAGCAAAATAAACTTTAGGGATAATTTTTTGGCAGCCTTCCTTCATCGCATGCCACTGAAATGGGATAGATATATAATTTCCAGACTATATAGTTCACATTCAAACCAGACTCAAAATTCTGGGTGATTCAGCCTTATAGCACATGGGCAAGAGACGAGTAAGACTGCTCTAATGTCAACACATACAAATGAAGACCAGGGCAGGCTAACAATGGTATTGAAAGACACAGAAGAAATAGAGTACTATAAGATATGGAATGTTTCATATAAATGGTTAGAAAGAAGATGCAAAGGCATCAACTGATAGCAAATATGAGAAAATGTTACTCTGTTTCTCCAACAATACGGCCTCCCCCAATAGGAAGTCCCAGCATGTTTTATAGGCATTAAATGGAATTAAGCCCCTCCCCCCAAATTAAGGCCTATATTAAAACAGGTGAAATGGGGGGGGGAATGGGGGGGGCTTGCCGTTAGGAAGCACTTTTGTTGCACACCCGGATATGGTGCTGCCTGCGTTGACCCCGATACGAAGTGCCCCACCAACGCCGAGGTCAACATCCAAGCCATCACCGCCCGCCCGCCCAAAGATGCAAGGGGGGGGGAATTAAGTCACCCCCCCCCAAAAAAAATAACACCCCGGCCTTATTATATGAGAAACACGGTATTCAATGTTATATATGTGTGTATATGTTAACAGTGTTATATGTTAAGATGAAAAATAAGAGTATAAGTGAATACAATGGAGAAGTAATCGATATAGTTATAGACTTTGTTAATTTAGTGTGAACACTATTACAGAATCGTTGTAAAGAGTGGAAATTTGTTTTAAATGTTGGAATGTTGAATAAATATTTTTTTTAAATGAAGTCCAGGAACTGTAACTTGCTTATCATTGTACCATTATTCCTGGTTAGCTGAGCAATCATGAGAAATGTACAGCCATTATTCTCATCTTACTGAAATGGCAGACTACATGAAGTATATAAACATGGTATTAGCACAATACGATGAAGGTTTATTCTTTTCAGCTAAATAAGGCACCAGGGAGATGGAAGCACAATAGATCTCTACAAATAACTGTTTTATTTCTTGTCTACCCATTAAAAAAAAGTCACACTCAATCAGTCCCTCCCTCCAAGAAATAACATCATATGGGAGCACTGTGCGCAACTGGCTCTTTACTACAAATGGTTGCATGCATTAAACCATCATGGAGGCTCTGAGTGAGTCAGAGACCATTAACTCAAAATGTTGGCAATCCAGGGAAATTTTTAACCCTTGCAGACTATAATACTCGGTGGGTGTTTTCCCTCCCTTCTATCTCCCTTCCCAAATCCCAGGCATGCAATTATCTGAGATTTCACCAAAACATTTTTCTTTTAAAAAGCCAGGCTTAAAAGAAACAAATGTTACAGAGAGAAAGATAAGATAAGATGCAAGTAAGGGACCATTGCTGCGTTTCAAAAGAGAATGTGTTTTCCATCTGTTTCGTCCACCCCCCAACCCGGCATGAATGCCAGATAATAAATTGGCATTCCAACCTTCTGTTCAAGAAAACAACCCTTCCATTTGTCCCCAGCATCCTCCACTCCACCAGCCCCCACTCCGCTGCAGCCGCCTTTGTGTCTGATTGATGAGCTGGGGACAACAAAGCAAAAATAAGACCAGATAGGCCCTGCTACATTGCTCCTCTGGAGACCCATTTGCATTTGGGCTTGCGTTGTGCGCCAAGATTTCACGGCAGACATTTGGTCTCCAAACGGCCCCCGAGAGCTGAGTTGTGTTCCCAAAGGAGGTCGAGAAGCTGCACAGAACAGATCTTCGAAAAGCCCTGGTTTCAAATTCAGAGGATTCCAGTCACTGTGGATCGGGATCTGGGCTCCCAACAAGATCTAAACCAGGGGTCTCCAACCTTGGCAACTTTAAGAATAGAATTCTTTATAGAGTAGAATTCTTTATTGGCCAAGTGTGGTTGGACACACCAGGAATTTGTCTTGGTGCAAATACTCTTAGTGTACATATAAGAAAAGATACATTCGGCAAGAGTCAAGAATCATCAGGTACAACACTTAATAATATTCATGGGATACAATAAACAATCAAATCATACTAGGAAACAGTCAATATAAATCGTAAGGATACAACCATCATACAGTCACAAGTGGGATGAGATGGGTGATAAGGAGTGATGAGAAGATTAATAGTAATAGTAGTGCAGACTTTGTAATAGTTGGACAGTGTTGAGGGAATTCGTTGTTTAGCAGAGTGATGGCTTTTGGGGAAAAACTCTCCTTGTGTCTAGTTGTTCTGGAGTGCAGTGCTCTGTAGTGTGGTTTAGAGGGAAGGAGCTGAAACAGTTTATGTCTAGGATGTAAGGGGTCTGTAGATATTTTCACAGCCCTCTTTTTGACTTGTGCAGTATACAGGTCCTCAACTGAAGGCAGGTTGGTAGTAATTGTTTCTTTCTGGAGTCCTAATTATCCACTTTGCTGGCTGAGGAACTCTGGGAGTTGAGGTCCAGAAATCTTAAAGTTGCCACGGTTGGAGACCCCTGATTTAGACAACACCCAACTGGCTTGGCGTAGAAATGAAACACGGGATCTTATGATCAACTGGAACGAACTCTTCTTCTTCTTCAAGAGCTCACGAAGCCAGTATGGGAGGACTGAAGACCTTGAAAAGGATGTTCAGAGGCTGGGATATGTCTAGACCTCACAAATCTCCTGGTCTCTAGCTTGATCCCTTCACCACCACATCAAAGTGGCTCTCAGAGTTCTTAGAGTGGTTCCAAATTTGAAAAGCTTTTCAACTTCCTAGATTTTTAAAGAAAACCCATTTTTGTTTCCATCTTAATTTCTCTCCTTTCCTGTACCAGTTGGTTTTTATACATGCAGGCTGGGGAATTCTGGGAGTCAAAAGTCCACACCTCTGAAAGTGGCCAAGGTCGAGAAACACTGTACTTCTAGTAGAGCCCAGACATATTTCCAACTGTGGACATCGATAAGCATTGCTGGTCCCAAGTACATCACACTGACTAATTACATCAACCTTCAACATGGTTGTCATTTTCAATCTCAAGCCACTCTTCTTCTTTTTAATAATTTGCACTTGGCTCCTGGAAACAGCTGTCACCCATCTCCAAAAGTTGCCATGGGTCTCTTTAATCATGATATGGGGCTGAGCAAATTATGGCTTTGCGATCCATCAGCCTCTTGGCCATTGGGATGAACTTTCCTGTCAGGGTGCGTGCATGCTTCAAAAATAACTCCTGCCTTGTTCAAAGGCAACACTTCTCTGCTATTCCTAAAAACCATTCCCTGACATTTTTTCCCCAAGCTTCTGTGTGAGCCTGAACAAACAATGCAGCTGTTTTCAGGGATTCAACTCATAAAAATTAGTGAAATGCTTACAGCAGCAGGACTCTGTTTCAGGTGCAACCAGAAACTTCACTTTTATATATTTCATTGCTTTGAATTTTTAATGTATGTTCTTTAAAGAGAATTGTCAATCTATGAGAATGTTGTGAAGCATTTGGAGTCTTCCAGTTAGAAAGCAGAGTACAAATCATACAGGAAAATAAGAAAGCCAAATTTTGTATTCCTTGTAATGAACATGAAAGACAAATATCTTCAAAGGCTGTAAAATGGTAATTATTTCAGCCATATCAGAATGACGTAGATGGGACTGTTCCCATGTTTATATATATTCAGAAAAATCCAATACAATGTATTTTCAAAATCAATGCCCTCTTCCACATAGATCAACCCAGATGGGGGGGGGGGGAATCCATGCTCAGCAGCAGGAAGAGTCCCATAGAACCTCTGCCCCATGGACAGCAGCATCAGACGTCCCAAAGGTGCTTCTTCAAAGGATAACTGAGCCCTGTTTTTCCCGGAAGACTTTTGGCTTCTCGTCCAAGAAGAAGCTTCTTCTGCAGACCTTTCATTCCCACAAACTAGATAACATTATCAGTGCTAGCGTAAGGTCTGCCACCAAGACCTTAAAAAAACCCACCAAGCTCAGAGAGCACCAACAACCCCTCATTTCAACCCTGAGCTACAAATATTGTCCTTCATGAATATGGAATATAGAAGCATCTCAGAAGAACTAGGAACGGTGCAAGAATTTCTCAAGTTTTTCCTGCATCAGACGTCCCAAACCAACCTTCAAATTACACAGATCTTTATTAGTCATAGACCAGCAAAAAATCAACTGTATGTTCTCACCAGATATGGAGCCAGAGCAGGCTAGGAAGTTGAATTGTACCAGAATTGTAACACGCATAGGACAGCTAAGAGTAATTGGACCCAACTCTTCCCCCCCACTCTCTCATAGGCAAAGGAAGGGAATCCCACAGCTTTCTCCTTCATTCTATAGTAAACTATTGTTTCCTGTTCTTCAACTGAAGCAAACTTTTTGGGGTGCGCATTTGAGGAAACACCAAACACTGCTAACTGAAAGAGGAAACTGGTCATTTTCCAGCCTACTATGAAAAAGGAAAGAAGGAAAGTAGATATTGCTTGGACAACTGTCTCAACACATCAAAGGAAAGTCTTTTTATTTTTTTTGGGAATGCCGATTACATCCAGGAAACCAAAGGATAGATCTAATCCACACACAAAAATTTCCCTCTTGAATTTCTCCAATCAACATTACCCTTCCTCCCAAATAACTATTCCTGCAGTTTGCATGGCTGTTGAAACCCACTCCTGCCTACCCTCGTTGGCTTAAGCTTTATAGGATACTCCAAAATGGCTGTAGTTGGCCTTAGGATTAAAATAAAATAAGAGGAAATGCAGAGGTTTGAGGAGAGAGCAAACATTTTAGTGCTGGAGATATTGAGCACTAAAAATATTGAGAAATAACTCTTACCAAAAGAGTAATCAAAGGTCCTGCTCTAGGGAACTCTGGAGAGGGAAATGGCACACAGATGTTAGTAGACGGTTTCCCATGTATGGTTTTTTGGCATCCTTCTCTTTTTATTTACCTCTCTGAATCAAGACTCTGATTTCAGGAGTTCTGAGACTTAGCTTGGAGCTCTCCTCGGCTCTGTAGGCAGCTGGCAGGAATCCCATTTAAAAAAGAAAAGAAAGAAATCGGAGTTTCAATGGGCAAAATGGGAGCTCTGTCAAAACTCATTTTGTTCCCCTCTCAAAGCCTAACGTGAGCCGTTCCTTAGCACCAATTTTGAGAATCCTTGTGATACGGAGGTGAAAAAATTTATTAAAAGTATAACTTTAGGTGTTGCTCTCCCAAACCTATTAGAAATGAGATCATGATCCGGTTGTCACAGGGAAGGAACATAAAACATTGATCATTTGGGGGGGGAAGTTGTCCTGCATCAAGGGGCACCCCATCCTGCTCTCCTCTTGACCTGCTATTTCTGCATTCCTGGTGACTTACAAGGTCTTAGTAAAAACACAGCAACCAACTGGACACTCTTGCAGCCACAAAACATTGCAGTAATTCTCTGCTTTTCAGCTCCTTTAAAAAAAAAACTGCCAATGAAATAAAACCCCTTTGAGAAAAACAATCACCCTCCCCTCCTGCCCTGTTTTCCCCTCCCCTCCCTCGGCGCATTGTGGGTCTTCTCCGTGGATGGGGAAAAAAACGCTTTTCAAGCCACAATTAATATGCAAAGAGAGGCTGCTTTTCTCCAAAGCAGAATGCAAACCACCGAGCATTTCTTTTTAGAGTGTTGCTGTTGTTGTTGCTTTTTAAATTCACATTTTCTTCAATTATTCACACCCTTCCCTTTCACGGGCAAGATCATTCAATTTCACCAAACCAAGAGATGCCAATTTGTCAATATTTTGCAAACACGCGCCAACTCACTCATTTTGTTTTAAATTTTTTACATCCAACAAAGCCAAGCCAGCTACGGCTAATTCCCCAAACAAATATGTAATTTCATGTTCAAATTACTGGGAGAAAGTGCATTTAAATATCAATATGCTAATGAGGATTGTTTATGAATGTTTAATGATTTCTTCAAAGTGTTTGTGGTGACAAAACGCAGGACAATGGTGGTGATTTTAATACTAGGCATCATACAAGGAGTGATTGTTTAAAATGACAGCCTGAGCTACCCACAACAGATGTGAGAACTGAGGAAACCCATTCAGAACCGGATTTTTTTAAAAAAAATCATGAATAAATTTCCATTTCCTGGAATTATTCTTCCATACTTTATTTTCATCATCTTCCCTGTGAGAAGCAGAGGCAGGTCCTCCTTTTTTGGCTTGGAGCGAGAGTTCAGAGTTTTGGAAGGGAGAATAATTTTTTTTTTTATTTATTTTATTTACACTGGTACCTTGATCCTCAACTGCTTTGAAACTCATCAGATTTGGTACTCGATGCATTTTGATGCAAAAATTTTGTCCCAGCACTCATCATTTGATTGGTACTCAACATACAAACTAGAACTTGTTGGTGTCGGCTGCCTTGTGACTCATACATTATTCCTTATAGGAAAAATCTGTTTGGTATTCATCATTTTTGGTACTCACTGCACTACCCGGAACCAATTATGGAAGAGTACCAAGGTACCAGTGTATTTGTTAAATTTATTTGCCACCTGTATGCAACAATGATGGAAAGGAGACCAAGCATCAGTCTGGTCTAGATGGGCAGGTCTAGAACTTTGGTGGAAGTTTCCTCTTGGAGTTTGGGGGAAATTTGGCCATTTTTCCAGTCTTACAGTTTTCCTATATTTCATCCATCAAAATAGCCTTCAATTCTGTGTTGATCTTCAGCAACTGTGGCTGGAAGAGTTTTGACTGGCTCCGGGTTGCCGACAGCTGCTTCTCATCAAACACATTGTGCATTTTATCTAAGACAGGGGTGTCCAACCTTGGCAACTTTAAGACCTGTGGACTTCAACTCCTGCAGTTTCTGGTTTTCTTTTTATTCTCTTTCTATATAAAAGTTTGTGTAGAGACTAAAGAGAAGCTGTAAGAAACTCTAGAAACACATACACTGTGCTTAGCTAAGATTAACAGTGATGAAATCCCAATGCAGCTATTCTTAGATCATTCTTTCACTATGAATTAAAAACCCCAATTGCCAGATACAATCCCTCCTTCTTCTTTTTTTAAAGAGGAGTGTAAAACATTCTTATCTCATTCTTTTCAACAGAATACCATTGTGAAAGACACGATCTTTTGTCAAACCACCACTCAGTAACACAATCACAGCTTGCCAGTTGCAAGGATTCGGTTTCCATTGTGGAGGCTCCTGTGTCAGCAATCTGGCTCCGGTCCCAGGAGCCCCATGGAATGATTGGTGGAGGAGTCCTTGGTCTTTCAAACACTCCTTCCATGAGCTAGGAAGGCATGCAACTCCCTGGCTGCAAGATTTCTTCACTTATTTCATTTATTAAATTTGTTTGCCACCTAATTATATTCACTCTAGTGTATAAAGTCTTCTATACTAAATCTAAAATTGTGGTATCATGATTTTATAATGTAAAATCATCTTTATTGTCACTTTTTTTTGTCAACACACTGGCACACATTAAAAGGGAAATTCTGATGCTGCTCTCAAAAGAATATTTACATACCCATACATATGTTATCTATATCTATTTATCTGTCTTTGTCTTTGTCTTTGTCTATGTCTATGTCTATGTCTGATCTAGCTAGCTAGCTATCTTCACAGATATATACTTATATCGGATTTTCAATTCAATTGTGTAGAATGTGAAGGATGTGTATTTGTATTTTATTTTTATAGTTATAATGTACATTGAAGATGGCATTTAATTTTGTTGTACAAGGTGCAATGACAATAAAGTAAAGTAATTTTATATTTATATATACTATATGTGTTAGCGATTAAATGTTTTAGCCAATTTTTATAACATATAGGCTACATTATTATCCAGATGACATGGCTGTAATCCTGTTTTCCAAAGCTTTGTCTTTTTGATTGAAGACTGAAATGAACAAATTTGATCTGACTTGGCCTGGCCACCTTTCTCTGGTTTAAACTACACTGACATTTTTGCTAATAAAATAAAATAAATGAAATGAAATAAAACCAAAGTTATTTTGGCTTGAAATTCCATTTTCATTCCTAACAGAAAAATGACTGCTCCAACATAACATGAAAGCAGAATTATTCAGCTTATTCAAGAGGCTGGTGCTACTTGGCATATGTCAGCATGAAAGCAAAGCTGCCTGGCTACAACCATGAAGTGGGAAACAACCTTTGAACTTGGGCTTAATTAATTAACTAATTAGTTAATTCATTTTATTTCTATAGCTACCCATCTCAACCATTGATTCTGGGCGGTGTACATCATAAAGCATAAAAGCAACTCAAACAATACAAAATAAATACTATATGGTCAACGAGTAAAATTATTGCCATGGATCTCCATCTAAGTGTGATGTCAATTATGGAAGCCATGTGAGTCATGATTATGGGGAGTTTTTTATTTTAATTTTACAACATTGTCCCTGGCCATTTTTGCAGGCTGATTCTGACCCCTGCACTGTAAGCTGAAAGGCAGATACAGGCAGATACTTAAAAAGTTCCGACACTTTGTGAAGACTTTGTGGTTATAGTTATAAAGGCAGCACATTAAAAGCATTTGAAAACCTGCCATTTGGCACCCGTGGTAACATCAAAGGCAAAGTCCCTAATGAACAGCTGCAAGAAAAGCAACGTTTCAACACAGAGAAAAGGTTTTAATGATGCTACCAACAAACTCCAATTCATTTACATCCCTTTATATGAGCAAGGATTTTAAGATTCAGCCCCATGCGATATTTTCTCAGACAAAAGGATAGGAGCCTCCACACATCTGACCATCACATTTTATTTCAGTGCTTTGAATATTTAACAAAATAAAGACAGCTATCAGGACAATATCATCAGGATATCCGGCCCAACAAGAAAATCATCACCCTAATGATGGGTGAGGGATGACATTCCCAAACTGGAAATATTTGCAAACAATGCCAAAATATAAGGGAGGTGGACCAGAAGCCAAGAGGATGTCATTCCCATAAAAAATACCAGGAGATTCAATAAGAATAAGAATAGAACAGTCCGGGAAGGGACCATGGAGGTCTTCTAATCCACCCCCCTGCTCAAACAGGAGACACTATACTATACTATACTATACTATACTATACTATACTATACTATACTATACTATACTATACTATACTATACTAT
>JANHFN010005001.1:21156-35048 GCA_032468175.1 Toxicocalamus goodenoughensis
GTGGAAGCAGTACTCAAGGACATTAGCGGACCTCGCCAGAGCGCGGGATAAATGCTGAAGAAGAAGAAGAAGAAGAATAGCTACTAATAAAGAAATATTTTGGAACATGGAAAATTACTAAGAAGTCATGTTGCTTTAAAAATAGAATTTTAACTTTGGACTCTCATTTGGAGTCACAAAGCCTATGATGTAGGATAACAATAAGGAATGCACTTTTTTTGTGTGCATGAGACTTTTCTGAGAAGTAAGAACTAGTTTTATGGTCTAAATATAAGAAATATCTGAAGCAAGCCAGAAGATCATGTAAACATACATTCTTGTTTATTCAACCAGTGTTCTGTTAGCTTTCTGTTCTCTTAACAATAGCAAATCTTGACAAAGCTAACCATCAGAAGATGATTTCGGCAGCAGTTGGGTCACAATTCAGCTTTAAATAAAATGTATTGTTTCAGCTGCCAAAACATATGGAGACTTGCAAATTGCTTTATCTACTGTATCTCTTATACTATTGTAGGTATAGAATCAGCATGAAACTTTGACATGTGACTTCTGCACTGAGAGTTCAGTGCTGACAGATTGACACAGAAGCATAACATGGGTTGACTGAAACATTTTGATGTTCTACCATGAAGACAAATGTATAAGGCCTGGTTAGTAGATACATTGCAAGGTAGGATAAATGAGATCCCAAATAAGGTTTAAATAGAATCAAATGGAAAATTAATAATCCAGATAAAAGGCCGAGAGGCTGGAGGATGGGGATGGAACACATATACTTTATTTTGTTCATGACAGCATATATTAACATCTTTCAGTGAAAGCCATAGGGATATATTTTGACCATTTTTCTTCTTTATATTGAATAAATATAACTGGATAATTCAAACTTATTATAAGATCTTGCATGAACAAGTATAAAACATGTGAAAAGATTATTCTTTTCTTCACCTGTTTAATTATATTAATACTAATAGATATTCTAAATAGAATTAAGTTTGAATATGTTCTTTAACTTAATATTACATTGCTAAGAACTGTTTACATTTGTATCACCATTAGAGTTCTTTGCAGATTAAATATCAAACACAGCTTTAGGACAGTGATAATTATAACATTTTGAAAAACTTTACTGAAAAGTGCTTTAGTCCACCTAGTATTTTCTGGCCAATAAGATCCCTGTCCCTGCACTTTATGGCCATATTTTTTTCAGTTTGCAAATTGTACAGTTAGTGGTTGCTCCTCTCATAGAATCATACAGGAACCTCTAAATTTTGCATTCAGTTTTGTTATTTGTCCAGCCTGGGGTCACTATCCTTAATGATAGGCATGGCCCATTTGGTTGCCACTTCTTTCAGCAAACTCTACATAAAAATAAATTCCCATGAGAACACAGAAATACCCATCTGTGCTGCAGGCTGCTCTGCTTCTGGTGGTTGAAGTAAACTCTGTTCCATCTGTTGTCTTCATTGCGTGGTAGCATTTTGCTACACATTATTTACAAATTATTTGTAAGTTTACATGTTGGTTTTGCAAAAAAGCTGCACCAAGGTATTCTATAGATGGTGGAGAACCCTCAGGTAGAAGACTTTCTCCACTAAAAAATATGAGATCTTCAGCTTCTCTTTAAAAAGGAGAGAGACTTGTCAGCCCCACTGTGTAAACCTGACCAGAAAATCAGTTGCACAGGAAAACTTGAACAATACATTGGGGTAGAGTAAAATAACTGAACTTCACAAGTCTAATTATACTTTTGCTTCCTCACTATTATATATCAGCGAATCAGGGAAATGAGCCACTTCTGAATGTTATATTGCTTCTCAAGACTTAAAGAATATTTCAGCCCTATTTACCTGAGTAATGGTGTTTATATATTTCTTGCAAGACCATCTCCCTTACTTTCTAAAACACAGTTACGGAAAAAGCTCACTTTTTAGTTCTTGTCAAGTAACACTGAAGTTAACCCACCATATCCAATCTAATGGAAATGGGTAGATATTCTCAGAAAGAAGTGGTCCCTCAAATAATCTGACCCTTACCATATAGAGCTTTAATGGGGATAACCAATATCTTGAACTGCATCTGGAAAGAAAGTGGAATTCAATGCTAACACAGCAGTGATGTGATATGAAATGCAAGGTCCCCCAAATTATGCGTACCACTGAATTCTGGACCAATTGAAGTTTCTGGGTGATTTATATGTTCAGTTTTGTATGAATCCAGCTACTGTGAATTGTAAAGCACAAATTATGACTTGGTATTATGCGTGATTATGTTTTTTTTAACAAATCACATTGAATATGATATAAAAGGTATCTTTTAAACCATTTTTGTCTGTGTACTTTTGCTTCTATATTGAATATGTATATTTAGAGGGCTGTTCTTGAGAGCATACAGATGATATATTTGTTTCATAGAGCATCTACAAAACAGTACAAAACAAGACACACATTTGATCTAACCGGGACCACAGTTGTAACTAGGCGAAATCAAGGAGAGAAAGATAATTCCTCAAAGGCTGGTTTTACACCAATAAGTCAATAAACAAACATATTGACATCGATCCAGTCTACCAATCACTGAGAAAGAAATGCATCAACCGCAATCGCAAAGATAGCATTTAAAAAAAACAACAGACACCCCACTACGCAACAATAAAATTCACAGTATGAAGCTACTACTCTGATTAATGCTAGCTGGAATGACAAAGAATATAAAGGTTATAGTGCAACATCTAATGGCTATCATTTATTTGTACCTATTGCAGGATGATATCTGAAACTCTATTAACAAGAGTATGATGGGATGGAAGCTCCAAATCATGACAGAAAGTTTATATTTAGATTCTTGGAGTAGTAGCTTCATATGCTAATGTAACGCTTTTCCATGTTTCAACTATCATGAAAATAATAGACATTCATTAACAACATTAAGTATTAATTATGGAGTAAGAAATGTTATTTTTTAAAAATAAATCATTTATGGGAGCATTGTCATCAGGCCAGAGCTACTGGATAATACACTGGTGCTTTGTGATGTCACTGCTACCATAGAAACGATTAGTCTACACTGGGCATACCCCAGATATGAGCAGGAGAGCTTAGAAAGCTAAGAGAAGAGACAACATCTTGAGTCTGGCAGGGTCATCAGAAAAGCTCAGCTTCAAAACAGCAAAATGTATACCCGTAATAATGGACAGGAAAAGAGAAATCGACAAGCAGAACCTTCCCCTTGTGGAAGCAAAAGTTTAGAACAAATCATTTCAATGGATGACTGTGCCAAACTTATTATTGACAGTGCATTAATGAAGATACAGCAGCAGCTAATGAAAAAAGCAAAGCAAGGTGGACCTTGTATGTCAAATAATCCTTCACTTGGCTACAAACGTCAGGATTCCAATTACGAGAGGGCAGGGATGACCATGGGTGTCCCTATCCCTAACTTTAGCCCTTCAAAACGAGGAGGGGGGTGGCAGGAAAGTCAGTACCAAGAATCAAGAAAAGAAGATATTTCAAGCATCCTCACATCAACCATCCAGAAGGTCATGCGTGAAGCTGTTTCTAA
This sequence comes from Toxicocalamus goodenoughensis, assembly GCA_032468175.1. Lineage (NCBI taxonomy): Eukaryota > Metazoa > Chordata > Lepidosauria > Squamata > Elapidae > Toxicocalamus > Toxicocalamus goodenoughensis. The sequence goes on from JANHFN010005001.1 coordinate 24,718, forward strand.
TGTAGACAACAATAGCAACAACATGAATAGAAGTCTTCGGCAAGCCCCTCCTCCTGAAAGCAAGCCTCAGAGAATCAAGGCTACCTCAAAACTACCCAGTGGACCACTGGATATGTATGGCAACATGGACCGTATGAGTATGCTAGATATTGACCAGCTGGTGAAATCTATGACTAAACTGTGCCTTTTGGAGCCTGGAACCAATAGTTCAAATTTAGGCAGTGGAGACACATCACATAAACAATATAATGGTTCATCTCAAACTTTAGGAGGACCAAGAACAGCTGCTTTAGTCAGATCTCATATGAGACAAGGTGGCTCAAACGGAGTTATAGTAACTAATCAGAACGGTGAAAATGGTTCTTTGAACAAAGAACTCCAAGCTGTCCTCCAGTGGATGGTAGCTTCTCATTTCAATGTGCCCAACCTGACATTCTTAAATGACAGAGAAGGAGAACTGGCTGATCTTCCACAACTGGCTCAGAAAGCAACCCAAAAGGGCTACAGTGTGGGAGAAATTCTTCAGAAAGTAATGAGGTACCTTGAAAGAACAGAGATGGAAGAGGCAATGGGGAAAAGGTCTCAGTGTGGACTGATCCGCTGGCTACATGCCAACTTGTAAAAGCCAATTCCTCCCTCTCACAGTGATGCAACACCATACAGGCACCTTCAACCGCATTTACCTGGTGGATCTGATAACTACAATATGGCTGCCAGCAACAGCATATTGAGTTCAACAAGGCAGCTCAGCAAGATCACCAATAAAAAAAACATTTTTTTAAAATGTGAATTTAGAGAAAGAGTCTTATTTTATTATTAGTACAACATCGTTAGGAAATAAGAACTGGAAATGGATATTTGTGCATTTGTATATACTCTTTTGATTTGTTACTTTGATCTCTGTGATTATAGTCTAATACTGCAGGAGCCATTAATTTCATGCTTACTATTGCATGTAAGTGCACTATAGCAACCTAAAATAATTCGGTAGATTTATGCTAAGAAAAGCTGCAGTGCATACTTCAAGTGACATCTGTAGGGGGTCAAAAAAGTCAAAGTGGCAGCTATTCCTAGAGATTCCACTCTTTTAATATTGCACATACGGGCCATATAAAAAAGAGGTAGAGTTTTGATTGTGCCCTTGCAGGTGCCATCTGGCCTTTTCTGGTCCCCTCTGTAGAGGCCTTTGTAGACATTTTTCTGAAGAAAAAAGGCAGAGCTATTTTTTCAAAGCCCCAATCTTTTTTAGAGAACCAACATAGGTAAAAAAGTTGTACAATTCATTACAAAACGAATAATATCCAAATAAGATTACATGCATGTAAAAGACAGTTACAGATTAAATGTCCAAGAATTTAGCTGTACTTCCTAACCTTATCTTTATTCATATATGAAGAAGCTCTAAATAAATAATAGGCTTGTTCTGAAGGTTAGAGAAGCTAGACATCTGTGTCATTGGCATCACTGAAAATGATGGACCTGTTTGTTAAAAATACATAATCTGTAGTCATCAAATGCTCTAACTCTCTGTTTCTCAACTTGGGTAGCTTGAAGATACATAGATTTCAACGCTCAGCCAGCATATCCACGCATCTTCAAGTTGCCAAGTGTGAGAAACACTGTTCTAAACAATGGCATGAACAATGAAACAGCAATCATACAAACTTTAAAGGTTCTGATTATGAGATTTATATTTAAGCACAAATGGAACCTGGCTGTGTACGCAAGAGAAAGGAGACTATATCTGGAATATTACTCTCAGCAAGATTGGAAAATGAGTCTACAGCAGAGTTAGTAGTGAGGCAATATTAGCAATATTGCTCAAAACTCTTCTTATATAGCTTTCCCCCATCATTTTTGTCACCCCAGTATCACAAATTAGAAGTAAATATATTTTACATTTTTAAAAATGATAAAAAATAAACATCCTCTTTCAAAAACAGCAATGCAAAGTCACTTTTAGGACTGAATATAGCTGTAGTAAGAAACAGATCGTGCTTAATGGTTTCCCATTCATTCTTCCTCCATTCCTATTTGTTTTAAAGAAGGACAAAGATACTTTTTCTATCTTTCATTCATCTGTTTTTCTGCATTATTCCCCCATTTGCCCATGCTCCATCAATAATTTTGTTTTCTTTTTCCTCTTCCAAAACCTTGTTTTAAAAATAGCATCAAAATAGTTTTAGCTCAGGTACGAAAGTTTGCTGACGACGTATAATTATTTCCTCAACTGGACACAAAGGAAGAGCAGATTTTCTAAAGGAGTAGAACTGCCAAAGAGATTCCGGAGAGTTCTTTTGATGGCTACCATCTGCCTATCATAACATCTGAGGTGATTGTCCCATGGTGCTTAATCTAAGCCTTGGTCGTTGCTTAGTTAATGGTAAAGATAGGATCCTCCCAACTATTCAGAGGGATCTTCAATTTTACTCATACTTTAGATGATCCTGCCATTTGTAATAATTGCTATACTTCAGCCATCAAAGATATTAGCAATAAAAATTATGAGAAACATAAGGATGTGAGACAAAGCATGTATTATATCTTTGTTCATTTTGAGAAAATATATGACCAACTGAATGGCTTGAATTACAGATTACCTGGCATGAATAAGGAGTTGATGGTTTCTGTTAAATATGGGAAGAATGGTATATGATGGAAGTAAGGCTGCGTGAGAGTAAATGGAATATAGGTAGTTCTCTCTTACGAACCACAATTCAGAGCAGCAACATGGCCTGTAAGCATGGCATCACAGGTTCACACTGACTTATGTCAGTTCTGGCTGCAGTTATTAAGCAAATCACAGCAGGCTGTTAAGGGCAACACCATGTTTCTACAACTTGCAACTTCCTGCCAGCTTCTCCATTGACTCTGCTTGTCAAAAGCCAGCAGGGAAACTTGCAAGTAGTGATCATGTGAACACAGAATGCTGTAACTGCTGTAAATGTGCAACGCTTGCCAAGTAACCTGAATTGTGATCACACGAATGTGGGAACAATGTGACGGCTGCAACTGGTCCTAAACCTCATTTTTAGTGCCATTGTAACTTTGAACAGTCCCTGAATGAGGAGTTGGTAAATATGAACTTCTTGTAATGGTAAATGCTTCAAATTTAACAGGGAATAACACAGGGAATGTGAATAGTTGTTTTATATATTTATACATATGTTTATGTATAAATATTGATTTTGAGGTGTGTTTGTTGGAGATGTGAATATGCATGGACTAATACTTTCATATAAAAATGACACTGAAATGAAATGAAATGTTTCACAGTGGAATGTAATGAGAAATATGGATCTGAAAATTAATGTATCAAGGATCAAAATACTTGTGTCTGAGAAAGTAATTGTAGCGAATCGTTACAAGCTACACATCTTCTAGAAGAGGGAAATTAGTTGGTATGTTTTAATATAGCATCTTGACCGGGGAATCCTGGGAACCTACACGTCTTTAAGTTGCCAAGTGTTGAGAAACACTGCCTTAAAATAGAATGCTTACCAAAGATGGGAAAATGAATGAAGAGATTTTATGAAAATGTTCTGTGAGGGCAAAGTCAGAAGCACAGGGCCTGAGAGCAGACTGGTCCATGGCAAAAACAATGCATCACTGTCAATTGTTTCTCCCACCCAAGAATAAATGGTCCTCAGCCTGACACGACAAATGGACAGGATAAAGAAATGTCAGAGTTGAACCTTGGCCCTATATATACTGTACAAAGATTGAGTCTCAGAATCTTCCTTTCTTTGTACAATCTCAGATTTTCCTAGAAATAAAATTGACTTATCAAGAGCTGGGTGTCTTTTATTTCCACATTGGACTGGGTGAAATCTGACATGCTGATGGAAAGGTTGTAACATATGGTCTGTTGCAAGGAATTAAAGTTTGTTGAAGGGAGCAGGAATAGCTACGTAAGAGGTTTCCTGTCTACTTTTTAATATGGAAGTAAGAGCCAGGTACAGCAGACAAAAACATAAAAATATGCCGAATACAATGGAAATGAGATACTTAACCCAACTCCTGGACTGTGGCCCACTATGTGAGCAATGGGCAAGCATGTGTGTGTGGAGCTCTGCTTGCACAAGAGGAGGGCACTTGCAAGTGAAGTTCCATTCATGCTGTTGAGTATTTAGTGGTCAGCTAGGATTGGTTAAAATAAAGAGGAATACTCACCTGGGATTGGCCGACTCCGAGGGCTGGCAATTGGATAACTCGGCCGGCCCGCGATTGGTCGAGCCAGCAGCGGGACTTTTGAAGAGCCGTCATTGGCCAGCTAACTGCGAGCAGCCGGCTATAAGAAGGCTGCCACGGCTCGTCCGCGCTGAGACCTAACACAAAATAAAAGAGCATTGAAGTCAGCTGATGGTCTCTTGTCTCCTTTGCCGCGATGCTACACATGCAATTGGAGCTTTGCACACAAGCCTTCTCTACTCACGTGAGTGAAGCTTCATGTGCAAGCACAAGCATCCTCCTCTTTTGCAAGTGGAGCTTTGCACATGAGTATAAGTGTTCACTGCTCGTGTGAGCGGAGCTTTGTGTGTGAGTGCAAGTGTCGTCTGCTCACTTGCAAAGCTCTATTTGTGTGAGAGGTGGGCACATGCTGCTCTCACCAATGGAGCTGTAGGTGCACCTGTGTTCTTGCTGCAACTTCCATGTCCCTCCTGTGCCGGGCCAGGTCACTAAGGGGGAAAGGTTGGGGACTGCTGACTTAAGCAGTATATGTGTTAAAACCAAGAAAAGATACAGTCAAAAACAAATGTGCATTAAGTATAGGTGTATTAAATGGAATGAGTGACCAATCATAAATGAAAAAAATTGGAATCCATTTGGTCCTAAATTTAAATACATTTGTAGCTAAGAATCCAATAATTAAATTTAACTATTTTATTAATTGATTTTAATAGTTTTACTAGTGCTTTAAGGCAGCAAATGGATCCTTGTGCATGAGTGGAAGATGCTTGTCGCACACAAAACTCCACTCGTGGAAGTAGAGAATGCTTGTGCTGGAAGCTCCATTTGTGCAAATGGAGCTTTGTGCACGAGTACCCTCTGTTCATGCAAGTGGAGTTTTGTGCATGAGCACAAGCGACCTTCACTCAAGTGCCCTCCACTCATGCATGTGGAGCTTCACGCACAAGTGCAAGAGCCCTCTGATTGTGCAAGTAGAGCTTCACACATGCACATTTGCCCATCACTTGTGTGACCCGGTTTCAAACAAGCCGCAACCTGGTCGTGGACCGCAGCCGGGTTGTTGGGGACCCCTGCTTTAAGGAATTGATTTGTCTTGAAGAGGAGAGAAGGATATGGAATGGCTAGTTAGGTGGAATGCAACTGCCTGTTTTGTAGAATGCGGAAGTTGGAAGATCAGTGCCAAGCTCCACAGATTGAAATGACCCAGACAGATAGTTGTCTAGTTTCTATCTTGAACATCCATGGAGCAGAGTCCATGCCCATCACCTCTCTGGATAATTGGTATTACTGTCAAATGACTTTTACAGTTAAAAACGTTTCTCCCTCCTCCCACCAATTTGGAATCCACATTCCTGTAGTATAAATGCATTATTCCATGTCCTGTACTTTGGAACAATTAATTGGATGGAGATGAATTCAGGACACAGTGTTCTTGATATCCCTTTCAAGGCACGTCTACATAATGATAAGGCTTCAAAATAGCAAATGTTTCTTGGATTATAGTGGAAATAACACCTCTCCAGCAACATCTCACTATGCTTATGGCTGTCATAGCAATCAACATTCGGTATTTTTCAAGAGCAATCAAAACAGGAAATATTCGCATTTGATATTTTTTGCATCCTTCCAAAGAAATAAATAACTTTGGACATACTTGTCTACTGTTGCTTCTATATTTCCCACCATTTCTGATCACCACAATGGGCCAAAGATCAAACATTTCCAGCACTTGCATAGATAAATATAACTGTGTAATATACATTACAAATACTGTAGAATATATTGATTTTTAAGATATAAATATAAAAATATTCACAAGCAATACGTATTCCCCCCAAATCCCCTAGATATCTAGTTAATGAGAAAATGGTGGAATATGCAGTAGTTTTGAACAACATTGAATTTTATGCATTGGTGATAATTGATCAATACCAGAGGTGGTATTCAGCAGGTTCTAACCAGATCTGGAGAACCAGTAGTGGAAATTTTGAATAGTTCAGAGAACCGGCAAATGCCACCTCTGACTGGAGATTTTACAGTATCCTTCACCTGCCACGCCCAACAAGCCACGCCCACAGAACCGGTAGTAAAAAAATTTGAATCCCCCACTGATCAATACCATTACATTTCCTTGCTATTACAAATACTTTGAGAAATGTCACTGCAATGCCTTATCCAGGATTGTATGCCTGTTGTCACATGTCATGAAAGATAGTGAATTTCAATACTGTGTTAGGTTCATGGATAGCTGTAGAGAAAAAATGTGCAAAGCTAGATAGGGAAGCATTATGATTGATTTGCAAAGTTTGCTTATTTTTTAAATACTTGCTGTCATCAATTTAGTACCAAAAAAATGAAAAAAAAATAGAAAGAAGCAAATAAAACTAAAAAAGAAGCAAAATCAAATAGGGCATTTATTTGCAACCTTTTTAAAGCCAGGCAAGCAAGTTCCAATCTCATGGTAGCAAATCCCAAACTTTAATTACATATTGTGTAATTAACATATATTGAAGTTTAAAAAAAGGATTAGAAGTGAATACATTATGAGAGTAGAAAAGATCTTAAAATATTAACGTTCAAATTCAGTGAAGAAATGTCATCAGAGCAATTTAATATCTGGGCAATTCCAGATACACATCTGGAATAGTGGACTGGAGTCAAGGAGAACTAAAAGCCTTGGATAGGAAGATCAGAAAAATAATGACAATAAATCATGTCCTCCTTCCACCCACTGATGTTGACAGACTACTTAACATGGAACACAAGTGGCCATGAAATGATATAAGTATGCCAGACAATTGAAGAAGAAAAAGGGACATTGGAAGAATATCTGAAGGATGGGCAAAAAGATGCAGTGAAGCTAGTATAAAAATAAAGATTTACTGAATACTAAATTGACCAAAGTAGCCTGTAAGAAAGACCAAATGAAGAATAGAAAAGAGATTTGGCAAGACAAAGACATGGCCAATACCTAAAAAGAAAAACAGCAGGCAAAGCAGGGAACAAAATGACCTGGCAATGGCTAAGAGTGGAAAGTTGAGAAAGGAAATACAGGGACTAATTGTGGCTGCATAAGACCAAGCCTTAAGAACAAATACATACGAAGACAGTATTTAGAAGACAGCAACAGACACCAAATGGAGACTGAAGAAATAGTGGATCATCCAAATATCTGCTGCAAGATTGGACGGACTTTCTCAATCTATTTTTGTACCACTTGAACAACATTGGATGACAAAATCACCATCAGTCATATTCAAAAGACAGCTTACATCCTGCAGCAATACCCTTGGAAGGACTCAATAGGGAATAAAAATGTCAAATCCAGTTTAAACAGGTGGTTAACAATAAAACCAACCATAATAATATTAAATTGAGCCCCTGCAGACAAAGTGGACTATGTTGGTAGGTTCAAATTAACATCTGTTAAGACCACATTCAATGGAAACAAACTGCTTTTTCACTCCTAATGAAATCAGTTGTGAAGATATATAATGTATTATTATCCAAATTGGACTGGGGGAGAAGATTGGTATATTTGCATACAATTGTGCAATTATGTTAAGCATAATATCTAGCTATGAAATAAAGCGACAGTGAAACACTATTGGGCTGTTTCTCCTAAATATGTAGAAGTTGTGCTTTTAAACCGGTGTCGTCATACGCAACCCAAACATTGCAAGAATAAACAGCCCAGCCTAGAAAGCAAACTCAACTGAACTCAGCGGAACGTATTAGCTGTGCTCAGATATCATACTAGGATAGTGAAACACATGCTTTGTTTAATAACTCACAGTGGCCTTCTGCTCAGTCATACACTTTTGCATCTAAAAGTCTTTTGAAAACTTTAAAAAGTTGGATTCATACAGTGTAATGACTTTTAAAGCTGCTACAAGACTTGAAATCTAAAAGGTGTATGGCCTGGCACGTATCACATCAACACACACACACACACACATACACACACACACACACACACAAACACACACAAACAAACAATTGTTTCAAAAACTATTTAAATATCACTTGTGAATATGTATTATGTATTGCCAATTAGTGACTTAGTTTGAGTTTGGGTGCTTTTGAAAATTGTATGCCAAGAAGGAATGAATTGAGTTATTTTCTTTCTTTTTTTTCTATAAATTTTATTAATTACACATTAGAACATTGGACACAGTGTGATTGTCCTGGCATCATCCTTGCCTTACATACTAAATTATCAAATAAATATCATATATACATTGCTACCTTTATACAGTTAGGGTTATCCAGTATATATATATTTATAATGATGTCATAATCTCACCTGTATTATTAAGTTTTTACTTTTGTCTTCTCTATTCTATTCAGTTATGATTACATACATAACCTCAACTCTCCATTCTATGAATCTTAGTTATTTTTTATTCTGGTACCCTCCTTTCAGTTCCAACCATTGATAAAATTTATTCCATATCTCATGATATTCTGTCTCGCTTTTAGTTTTCAATTCCAACATCTATCTATCCATTTCTGCACAAATCAATATTTTCTTTATCACTTCACATTCTAAGAGAATTTCTCTATTTTTCCATTTTTGGGCAAAAATCATTCTTGCTGCCATTATAATATGTATTATTAAACAAATCATCTATTTGCTATATCTCTCTGTTGTTATTCCTAATAAAAATAATTCTGGTTTGAATTCTACTTTTGGTCCAATCAACTCTTCCAATCATGTCTGAATTTTTGCCAATACTCCTTTGCTCTTTTACATGACCACCACATATAATAGTACATGACTGATTCTTGATTGCATTTCCATCAATTTGGTGATAAATTTCTAAACATTTTTGCCAGCCTTGTACCTGTACAATATTTTATATAGATTTTTCTTTGTATAGTATTGTCAGTGTTATTTTTCTATTCTGGCCCATAATTCTTGCCATTTTTCAAATTCAATATTATACCCAAATTTTTTGGCCCGTACCAGTGTTGTTTCCTTAACTTGCTCTTCCTCCATCCAATAGAAATTTATAAGTTTTTTTAAATCAAATTGTCATCTGTCCTCAGTAAGATTTTATCCATCATCATTGGTTCTCTATTAATACCCCATCATATCTTTCAGATAACATGATTGGATTTGTAAATAGGACCACCACTCCAATTCTACCCCTTGTTTTTTGAGTTCTTGTTTCGATTTCAATTCCTCTTTTTCATTTATTATATCCTTGTATGTAACAATTTTTCCCTGATTAATGATATTTGAATGTACCAACACTTCTAAAGTGGATAACCAGACTGGAACCTTCCTGTAATTCTACTGTTTAATTTTATACCATAACACAAATAAAGCCTGTCTATGCTTTTCTAGGCACAATGTAGACTTATATCTTTTTTAAAATGTTGGTGCAGAATAATGTCTTTGGAAATATTGATGTGCTACATGTTTTCCGTACCACAAGAATGCATGCCATCCTAGGTGTAAATCATGGTCCTCTAACGTTACTAGTCTCTTATTCTTTAAATTTATCCACTCTTTCACCCAGGCGAGCATTGTTGCTTGATAGTATAATTCTGGCAAGCCGAATAAGTTGGGTTATTTTCAATTACTACTGCTTTCCAATGGCTTCAGAGAAACTACTATATCAAATATGCTTTTCTAGGCACAATGTAGACTTATATCTTTTTAAAAATGTTGGTGCAGAATTTGACAGATAAAAGTTCTCTTGTCCTGATCTCTCACACACATATTTAGTCATTTTCTTTTTTTAACTCATACCTCTATACAGAATTTTAAATCCGGTCCTGTTTGCTTCCTGTGTTCCCAACATATTCTTGTAAAGTAGTATCTGCAAATGTAATTAAAATTCTGTTTACTCTGTTCTCTTACTATACAATTGCAGATTAGCAATCATGCAGTGAAGATCACCTAAATTTAATACTTTCCACATTATTTTCATATTGTCCTTTCATTATGGTATAGTTGTGATTTAGAAGCAAATTTATAGACTTTACATTGTTTCACTGTGCATTTAAAACATAGAAATGGAACACACCAGAATTGATTGGTATTCAGCAGGTTCTCACCAGTTCTGGAGAACCGATAGTGGAAATTTTGAGTAGTTGGGAGAACTGGCAAATACCACCTCTGCCTGCGC
>JANHFN010005001.1:60235-74637 GCA_032468175.1 Toxicocalamus goodenoughensis
TTCCTTCCCTCCCTCCCCCTCCTTTTTTTCCTCCCTTCCTCCCTATCTCCCTCCTTCATGTTTGGAAGCAATATTGGTCATGCTCAGGATACCTAATATGCTTCCGAATGTGCAAACAATAAAGTCACACATGTCATCTCACTCACATTTCCTTATTGCCTTGAATTTAAGTGTAGGCTTGAGGTTACGAGGTAGACTGACATGTCTAACAAACGCCGCAGTTATCAATTGCTTCGGTGACAGTTGCTAACATAAACTATTACAGGCAGATTTAGAATGTAAAGATTATTCAGGTGACAGCGAGTAGCGAGAGGAATTACTTGAAAATGGTGTACACGCTTGCTTATAATTGCTCATAAAATATTATACAATTCAGGATAATATGCACCCAGAATCCTTAGACTGCTGGAGAGATTTTAAATATAATGCCCAATCCATTATTTAAAAGGTAGTGGAGGTTAATGTGTGTGCCATGCATTCTTTATTGGCAATAGGGATGGAGCCCTGGGCACAGGTTGATTGTCAACTTCAGAGCAAAGAACTGAGAGCTTTTGTATATGTGCCTTCCAGAATTTAAGGTCTCAGCTTTTTCCTCTTGTCTTCCTGTTTTAATGGTCAGCTGCTGCTTTGTTTAGTAGTCTCAAGAGACTGAGATATATTGATATTACAGTTCTCTTAAGTTTGTGGAGTTGTTGGCACTTATCTAATCACCTTTGGCTCCTGTAGTCGAAACACACACACACACACACACACACACACACACACACACACACACACACACACACACACAAGATACACACCCTACACACACACACACCCCACCCATCCAGTCCTCCCATTCTCATCTCTAGTTGATCAGTAGCATAATGTAGGAAGAGGGGCAAACCTGCTGTGGGAGTTAAAAGAGGGATCCGTGTAGAATCCCTAACTAAGTCTAACTTTCCTTGAATTCCATGGACCCTCATCTCACTCACATCAGATGGTAACCCTTCGTTGAGAAGATTAATGTCTAACTAACAGTTGGCACCTCCTTGGAATTAGATCAGCATCCATTAAATTCAAGGGAGGTTGGACTTAAGTCCTCTTGTAGCTACTCAGGGATTCTAGGCTGATTGCTCTTTTAACTCCACCCCAGCTCTTCCACTCCTTCTCCTACATATATTACATTCGTGATTTATAGCTATTTCAGTATGACTCCTTTTTTTTTGTCTGCAGTGTATGCTTTTCCTAACTTTCAATCACCCTCTGACTTTCTCTATGTTCAGATCTTGATGCTGGGTCTTACATTTTTGGCACCACAAAGAACAGATCTCAACCTTCTACATTTTGATCTTCTTCAGACACTTGAAGAACGCTGTCATAGCCCTTTTCAGTTTCTACTTCTCAAGTTTAAATATACTCAGTTCCTGCAATGGCTCTTCACAGGACCTAACTGCAGGGGTGGGATTCTACCAGTTTGCATCTATTCGCTAGAACCGGTTGTTAACATTCTAAGCAGTTCGGAGAACCGGTTGTTAGAAGAAATTACTGGCCTAATCCTGTAAGGAAGGCAGAAGGAAACATTCTGGTGTTGCTTACAGAAACTGTCCGTTAACCCTTATTACATTCTTGGCAGGACTAGACTTCCTGTCTCAGGAACATCTCTGGAGTTTTTTCCCCATCCTTTGATGGTACTTTGCTTGTGTGGGGTGACCATTCAAAGTTACAATGGCGCTGAAAAAAGTGACTTATGAACATTTTTCACACTTATGACGATTGCAGCATCCCCACAGTCATGAGAGGCCAGGTGAGGAGATGCGTACCTCGATGTGAGTGATATTGAGTTGGTCATGCCCTGCTAATACCATGACCACCAAGCCACGTCCACCCAGTCACATGACCACCAAGCCATACCTACCACCTAAGCCACACCCACAGAACCGGTTGTTAAAAAATTTGAATCCCACCCCTGGCAGAAAGGGAATTTCGAAAACCATTATGGAGGCAATTAGAAAGGTATTATTTATTAAACCCCCCCAAAAAAATTGTAGCAGGAATTCTTGATCTTTTTTTTCCAGCTGAAAATCAGTCAAATCCCCATCTATTCCCCACACCCCTTACATTAAAAGCTGCAAGGTAAGACGCTAAAGACAAGCTCTCTTTTTTAAATATTTAGTAACCCTGGAACAATTTATTATTGTCAATTCCTTCCAAACAATTGCTGCATTGTAAAATGAAGTAGGATTGCCGGAAAGGCAATATATTCAGTTAAAGCAGCTTTTGATTTCTCAATATGGAGCTGATATATTAGCAGCTTCTGAAACCCCTAAATTACTTTTGAACTGGAAGAGTATTTGGAAGAGTTTAAAACCTACAGATCATTGCAGGGGAAGAATAGCGCTAAGAAAAATATTGATAATCTGGGAGAATGCAGAATAGCCTGCCTTAACAAAATAGCCTTTTTTTAGCAAACTGACAAGCAGATAAACTAGGGTTTTAAGGAATGTTTTATATATATATCAAATTGGAGCTTAGGCTGAGATTATTTCATCAAAAATATTTTTCATGTTTCATGATTCATGTTATCAAACTCACCTCAGCTGAATTTTAAGAGTTGGGTGTCAATCTTTAGGATGAAAATACAATATATATGAAGGGACTCTGACATATATGATTTGATTTTGATCTATGATTGTTCAATTTGAGCTAAAATCCACATTTTTATTTATTTTTAATTTAATTTTCTATAGCTGCCCATCTCAGTCAATGGCTTACAATTCAAAAACTATATTAGAATTAAAAACCTAAAAACATTTTAAAACAATAAAAACAATAACAACATTCAAAATGAATATACACTCTCATTAATGACATTGGAAAGAAAATAAGGTTTAAAGATGTTAGTAGGATATAGAACTATATTGGAAACACAGAATATATTGATTTATGAAATATTTAGAATTTATCAAGCTTAGAGTGTAGCTAAAAGCATAATTTTGCATTGTTAAAAGAAATTACCAGGGCAGACTTAAAAGGCAACGTTAAACAAGTATTTTAATTCTCATTGTTTGAATAGGCTGTTTACTAATGTAATGGAAATAAGCATCAATATGCCTTTACATGGGCTTGCAATTGTCTAAAAATTGTGCCTGTTCATTTATTCTGTTTTATTTTATGTGTGCACTCCACAATTTATATTAATGTATATACACAAAGTATTTTTCTTCTTTTACATTACAGCAATAAAAATGAATAATATTAGTATTAACAAATCAGGAGGTTGGATATGATGGCTAAATTACCCATGATTACAGTGGTGGGATTCAAAATTTTTTACTACCGGTTCTGTGGGCATGACTTGTTGAGCATGGCAGGGGAAGGATATTGTAAAGTTTCCAGTCAGAGGTGGTATTTGCCGGTTCTCCGAACTATTCAAAATTTCCACTATTGGTGCTCCAGAACTGGTCAGAACCTGCTGAATACCATCTTTGACTAAAACCTACAATTTGTTTAATACCTCAAAAAAACCAAGAGTTTTAATCTGCATTGCAGATTTAAAAAACCACTAAGCCATTGGTAGTTGATTAACAGAACACATACAGACTTGTTTTATCCAACTCATCCACTACCACAACCAATATTGTTTTAACTTGTAGCTAAGGTATAAAGTTGAAACATATAGTTAATGATCTCAAAAAGCTATACAAAGTTTTGACTGGTTAGTATTTTGGAAGTGAGATTTAAATGACGTCCCTGGACAATAAGTTAGATCATGAAATGATTAATTTAATTATCATTGTCCTGGAAGAAGACAATTAGAAACCATTATATGCAATTGCCAAGAAAACCACATGGACCAATCTAGGAGGTGAGTTTAACTTTATTTCATACCATAATATGGCTTAGTATTATATGTAAATGAGACTAGTGGAATATTAATCTTGTAAGCACATTAAAGTAAAATATGCCCTTTGTTTCTGAAATGAAGAGGATGACTTCCCTTGATCACACAATTTTTACTAATTAAGGGAGTAGAAGACATTGCTAAAATATGGATCTAATAAATGTAAGTGAACAAAGCAAATATACTTGGAAATAAATGTACTGCAAATTTTAACCCATATAAGGCAAATGTAGTCCTTAAAAAAAAAAACTTAGTTGACTAGGGAAAAGAGGATAGAGTTTGATTGGTAAATATACAACATCTGGGAAGAGATTTATGCCAAGTCTTATTTTAGATCATTTTTGGAAAATAATAGCTTGATAGCTGTTGCTTCAATTCCCAAGTGACATCAGGGTTTCTCCATTTTTTTAATTGAGAATTCACTGCATGCAGTTATTTGTAAAAATAATAAAGGCAAGATAAAAATATATTAATATATGAATAATTTTTATGCCAGTATTTAATGATAATAAGAACCTACACTGATTTTACTGGTCTAACAAGAAGAAAGCCTTGGAAATGAAAGTAGCTTACTTTTACCAAAGTTGGGTCATTAATAAAGGAAAATTAAGTCCTGAGTATTAATTGGCTCCAGGTCAAAATTGCATCAAAATAAATTCAAAATTATGAGGGTGTGTGCAATTATGCTCCATACCTTTTCTGCAAAATGTGATAAAGCAATGAGAACGGTGCCACACCAATCATTACAAATTTATCTTTTTATTGATATCAGTAACATAACTTTCCATTCATTTATTGGTTTTTCATGTAACATTTTCATGCTTTTTGCATGAAAAACTGAAAAGTTCTAACGTAAGATTAGATCAGATTTCATATTTATTTGGTATCTAAACTGCGCTTTTTGTCTTTTCTCTTGTGAACTGCAGTAGGATCATCCCTGGGGAGATTCCAGCAGTAATTGGCAAGCACGGACAGACTCCATTTCCCTTGGTATCTTTTCTCCATGCCTGCGATATCCTGGTGGAATATAGCCCATGCTCATTACTCACTGCTCCACAGTTTAAAAAAGAAGTGGTCTAAATGCAAGTGTAAGAAGTTAATTTTCAGTGACATTTTTGCACCAAGTGCTTTATAAGAGCTAAGCAAATTTTCCACATGTTTTTCATAGCCATTTGCCTTGCTGCTCTCAAAGTGAAGATAAATGTATACACTTCCATGTGGAACCATTTTCACTTGTACTTCCGTACATTGTCGAGAAGTTATGAGGCATCTTGATAATTAGACACCTCCCTCCCTTGAAGGCAAATATACTTGCCCGTGTATAAATATTGTAAAATATCTTGAAAAGTTTACTGAACCAGCACCTTTATCACCTGTTTTCTAATTCATTTAATTAAAATATTCATTTAATTAAAATAATAACTAAAAATTAAGACATTTTATCTTGGAAGTAGATAATTTCCCAAAATTTGTAGACCAGTGTTTTCTAATGGGGATTTCCCCCCATCTTAGTAAATTTCTGGGAGGGGAGGTTGAAGAGAAGCAGTCTAGGGAGGAAGAAAATGAATCAAAGTTAAAGTATAAAATAAAAAGAACATTTAGAACAGCCTAAGGAGGCAGAGACCTTCCCATCATTCTTTGGGTGCATTCCTTGACCAGTTGTTTATATTAGGAAAGTCTCATTAGTCATAATGTGACTCAGAGAAAGAATTTTGGGACTCTAGCAACAGTGAATGTGCTTGACGTTGAGAATAAACAGTGGAGTATGTGTGTGTTATACCCACTACACTCATACACATACATACATTAATATCTATACATAGACGTGTGTGTGTCTATAACATAAACACACACATAAATCCAAACTTATTAATACTTCATCAGAACCAATTTAGAAGTTCTCTTGCTAATTCTTCTGCTGACTCTGTCACTTTATCCCTTATTGAGACTCTTGTATCCCACTCCCCTGTTGTAACTCATTTTGTCTGCCTTCTATAGTGCTTCCCTCACTTGCTCCTATACAGCTGTGGGTGCCTGCTCAGACTTCTCCGGTTTTGGCTTCTGGCACGTGCTGGTGGCTTGCGTGGCCACGTGGGTACAAAAGTGGGAAAGCCAGTTCTAACATTTTGCACGTGAAATGCACAAAATAAATTCTACTCCCCCTGGCTGAACTTCCCATTATCCTTTGTCCACCAAACGAACTTATGCAGCATGTTGGAAATATTATGCAATTAAATACATTATAGTAATTAAAGGTTATTTTCAGATTTCTCAGGATTCCTATGTAATACAGTCATTCTGAAATTATAGTTATATTGAAATTATATTTAGTTTGAAGGAGTCTATATCATAATCACCAACAGTTTTTCTAGAAGCAAAACTTTTGAAAAAATTTTGTCCAGTGCGGTTTGGCATCATATATCCCATCCCAGTGGTGGGATTTAATTTTTTTACTACCAGTTCTGTGGGAGTGGCTTGGTGGGCGCGGCACGGGAAGGATATTGTAAAATCTCCAGTCAGAGGTGGTATTTGCCGGTTCTCCAAACTACTCAAAATTTCTCCTACCGGTTCTCCAGAACTGGTCAGAACTTGCTGAACACCACCTCTGTTCCATCCCAAGGAGCTTCCAAAACTAGTAAGAAATCTAAAAGCAATATAAATAAGTACAACAGAACAATTAAAAAATAACTGATAGAATGATGAAAAACTAGATTTTTCAGACTCAAATTTCTACTTAGTTCAGCTAGATTAGACAAGTCAAACTCAAGGCCCACAGTGTGGTCAGGTCTTCCCCCCCTGGAAACACTGAGGGGTTGGCCCCCATCGCCTTAGCCCTGCCCACAGGACTTTATTCATGTAAATCAACCTCTAGGTGGCCTCAGTGGGATAGGGATAGGGAAAATAGGGATGTCAATCTCAATGTCATTGAGTGCCACATCAGTATTATGGTTATCCTCAAAGGCAGTTGCATGTAAGACTATGAGGGTAACCATAATGCCGATGCAGCCCTCAATGAAATTGAGTTAGACACCCCTGAGCTAGATCATTACTACCAACATTCTGAATCCCAAGGAAGGATAAATACAATTTGTTGATATAACCTTGCAGTAAATTTGAACAAATTCATCTGGATATGCTCCTTGTTTGGACTATCTCACAAGACATGTCAAGAAATTAGGATATATGTTTTGATGCACATCTAAAAGCTAATTTCCCCTATTCTGAAAATAAGCTCTTTTGAAATATAGGTCATCATAGGAATCCATCTCAAGTGTTTTTCTGTAAGAAAACAGGTTGTTGACAGCTTGTTGAGATAGAAAACAGCACATTCACTAAAAATATAGGAGTGCTACATATCTAAACTTTCGAATGTAAACTAAGGAGCAGAACATTCTTCTGAAAGTGTGCAGATGGGAGATAAGAATTATTCTAGCAAAAAAAGTATTGAAAAGGTTTCTGTTAAATAAGACAATGTCCTGATGTAGTTTAAAAAAAGGCTTTTACTTTTAATGTATGAATCTATCAAGCAAGCAGCAGATAAACACTGTAAATGTCAAAGGCTTTCTTAACCAGAGGTATAAGAAACATGATTTTGAACCAATTGAGATCAAATATTAATTGGCATGTACCCAATGGCTTGAATAAAACAAAATGTCACAGATCAGGATAATTAAGACAATTGAGACAGATAATCCACAAATCATGTTATACTGAAGAGTATTAAGGGAGAGTTTAAGGTGTAGCTATCTTGAGTTTCTTTCTCATCTCTTCTTCTTTACCAGGCCTAAACAGACATTTACATTCCCTTTTATTATCTCTTAGCAGTACTGACTAGTGGTTCTTGCATTCCTTCATTTACTTTTTCTTTCCACTACAATTATCTAGAAGTAGCTTTTGTTTGCCATGGCAGAGAATGTTTTTGCTAGAGTGAGGTATAAAACTCAAAATAAGGTTGACTAAAAATCAGCAAATAAAACACAAATGTGTTCATATCTAAATCTGCAAAAATGGCAACACTTTTTTCAACTGCTATTCTCTAGGACAATACATCTCTTCCTCAGTACTGGTTAATTCATATGATAATTCTTGGAATGCTTTGGGTGTCCTATTGGGTTAAATAAAACGATGGCCCTAATTCTGACGCTCTTCCATAGCGCTTTGTTCTCCTACTCTAGATTCCATATTTTAGGAGTTTCTAGAGGTGGAGTTCTGAAGAGGAGAACACTGTGATCTTGGCCATAACTTTTTGGTATTAAGCTCTCTTTCTAAGCTCTCCAGATATACTACTCTCCTTTGTATCCCTTTGGAAGAATCACCATTGTAAGATGTGAAAGGAGCAGCCAACAGGGAGCGCTAAAATTAAAAGCAAGCAAACCAACATGCAGAATGTTTTATCCAGTTAATGTGACAAAGACTCAAAATTTGTTTTTGCTAAAGTGAGGGAACATAGTGATTTTATCTTAATTTCTCAGGCTTGGCTGAAGGGAAGACTGCCAAAGAGAATAGGGAGGAAGTTGTGTCAGGATTTTTCTAACCTTTTCTCCATCTCGTCACACCTGCATACCCTCCCTGTGTACTCCAAACCTCTGGTTCCTTTCTTTAGTGGGAGATATAAGACCTCTTGAAGAATAGCAAGCAAAATAGGCATTTATCAGCTGTTTGAGATTGAAAAGAAGGGCACCTTTTCCACAGCATTGATTCATACATTTCATAATGTCTGGATGCTGTGGATTTCCTTTAAAATAAATCAAATAGTTGTCATGGTTTTCAAATTCTTCCACAATACTATGGTTTTCTCCCCCAAATTTATGGGGGAGTTGTGAGACTGGGGAGCAATATGGACTTGGCAATAATTCTGGCATAAGATGTTTCCAAGGTCTCCAGATCTTTTTCCCTTGTCTCTTCCATCTCTCCTAAGAATCACTTGTATAGGATGTGATAGGAGCAACATACAAAATAAAAGCAAGCAAACAAATAAACATGGAAATTGACTTCATCAGATTAATGCAACAAGGAAACAGTTTTGTTTTCACTTAACAAGGGAACATTTAAATAGTGACTTTATCTTAATTTGTCAGGCCTTACTAAAGGGAATGAAAACAGAACTCCAAACAGCTTCATGTGGCTAAAGGCCAGCAGAATGCCTGAGCACTGAAGTATTAACACCCTAATAAAATGGAATTTGTTTTAATTGATTTTCCATCTGCAAAATAATAAAAGTCAACATGCCAAGAAATGCAGAACACTCATGGAAAGCCCAGAGCTTATACAATGGAGGCTGATTAATATCTCTGGGTTCCATTTATGTTCCTTTCACAGTGAAACAAAGGAAGTTACTTGGATCCTCTGCCCTTCATTAAAAAAAAACCCTGTGCTACAGTAGTTGGGCTGGTCTTAAAAACTAGGCTTCCCACAATTATAGTGCCAAATATACACATTTTTTCCTGGCTGGTATTCAGGAAAGTGCAGCTATGGCTTCAGAATGGAAACTTGAGAGACCTTGCCTGGATTCATAGAAGCATAGACAAACACTGTTTGATGTTTAACATTGGTTGATCCTACTCAGGCTATCCCTTTGATACCCTAAAGGGATAAGGTTGTAAAACTTTGTGTACTATTTTCAACTAAAATCCTTAACAGGTTAGTGGGAAACACAGTTTCACTCTTCTCAAAAAGTTAAAAAGTTTTATTCTAAGATTTAGCAATACCCAATAAAATTTGTAACACACAAGGACAACTAATGAAATGAAGAGATAGACTTAACAATTACATGGCTCGGGATTGAATTTGCCGAGCATGCCAAATGAATCAAGACAATAATCATAAACCAGCCTGAAACAGGCTTTAAAATGATCTGAGACAAAGTTGATGCTATGAAGCAGTAGGAAATGCACTGTTCAAAAGACTTGACAGCTTTCCTAAAATACCTGACGGAGCAATGGTGGGATTTAAATTTTTTACTACCAGTTCTGTGGGTGTGGCTTGGTGGGCAGGAAGGATTCTGTCAAATCTCCTTTCCCACCCCATTCCAGGAGAAGGATACTGCAAAATCTCCATTCTATCCCCACTCCACTAACCTGATTTCCAGCTCTGTTCCCCTATGCAGGGCAACAAAAAAAGACCCAGCCAATCAGCTGGGACTCGGGAGGCAGAGAATAGAGGGGGATGGGACCAGTCAGAGGTGGTATTCCAAACTACTCAAAATTTCTGCTACCGGTTCTCTAGAACTGGTCAGAACCTGCTGAATACCACCTGTCAGGCAGCCTATCAGAAAGTTAGGTAACTTAGTGACTTACTAATGGAACTGCAAGTAGCTAAGGCAGAAGGGGACTTGTAAGACTTACATTCCTTGACATAGCCAGAAGTGTCAATCCCATTGTACGAAAGCTACCCTATAACTTACAAGAGCAGTGGATTACACAGGGCTCCAAATACAAAAAATGTACAATGATCCATTTCCCCCCATTCTCTGGACTTTGTGTGTCAACAAGCTAAAACAAGAAATGATTCTAGCTTTGACTTCACATTGTCATGTGCTGTTCTTTCAGGACATAATCCTTGTGAGCCTCCAGTAGCAGTCCACAAAACTAATGTGACTCTTCCAGATTCCTCTCACAGGTCTTCTAGCTCTTCTCATACAGAAAATGAGATCAGAGATCTTCACCAGAAGCCACATCTTCTTCTAAAATGAGGAGCCTTAAGAGAGAAATCCATTGAGGACTGCAAGACTTTCCTGAACAAAAACATTTGCTGTAAGTGTGCTCATCAGCCCCCTCACTTTGCCAAGGACTGTAAGGTCAGTGTAAAATGCACGGAATGTGACAGCACAGAACACAACACAGCTTTATACCCAGGGCCAGCTCCATGGACTTTACAGTGCAATTACAGTGCCAATGAGCACGGCAGGGAGGAAGAACACATTGCTACAACCACAACAAAAACCAGTTCAAAATGCATAAAAGTCTGCAAAGAGATTGTAGGCAGCAGGTCCTGTTCCAAAAATCTGTTTAGTCGGACTCTACCCAGCAGGTTAAAGTGACAAAGCCGTTAAGCTTTATGCTACTCCAGATGACCAAAGTAACAGGTCTTTAACCAGCTCAATCTTCTTTGATATCTTTGCAATTAAAGGCCCCAGAACTCCCTATTTCTTAAAAACTTATGTAGACATTGTGGAGACAACAAGGAAAAGAGCATCTGGTTGCCAAGTCGGTAGATGGAAAAACATGCCTGATTTTAACAACTCTTATTGAATGCAACCAGATCCCTGACCATAAATCTGAAATCCCTACACCAGATGCAATAATTCGTGCACCTACATTTGAACTGCAGTCATCTGATACCAGAGCTCATGCAGGAATAGGAAGCACACATAGGAAGCAGGGAATGGTTGGATTTCTTGCTTTCTAGCTAGTCTTTAGATCTTCGGCTCTGCTTTTAAGGGCTGAAGGTTCTATTATTCAGTGCAGACTCATGGCAAGCAAATTTTATGTGACAGAGTGAGCTAGCCAATGGCAGATAGATAGATTACTGGATGATTCTGTGAGCAACTCAATCTGCCTGCCTGCTTTGCCTGCTTTTGGGTAAAAGATGCTTTTTTAAATAAAAAATTCAATATTTACATACATGGTGTGCTGTGAGTTAATTTTGTGAGTTTGCTTGCAAGCAAATTTTATGTGATAGACTCAGGTGGCAGATTGCAGATAGATAGATCTCTAAGTGAATCTGTAATTCTGTGAGCAATTCAATCTGCCTGCCTGCTTTGCTTGCTACCAATTGTCCCTTATTTCCCTGACCGTGCAGCTCATTTTGCTCTTCCAAAATTAGAAAATCATTCAGTGGAAGTGCCATATTCAAGAACACTTGTATTTAAATCCAGTACCTGAAAAATCGCACCAAATATGTAGACAAATAAAATCTGACTGATGAGCATCAACACTGAGTAAGTTTATTTTCTTCTGTTCTAATACTATTGTAATTGAGAGTTCCTTAATCAGTTTCAAAGAAGCCAGACTTTCAGGCAGATTTCAAAATCATTTCCATTTGATCACAGAGCTTTTCAAACTGCTACTCTTAGCTTTTTTGAACTTTACTACCCTTGAGATCTATAGTCATTGTCAGAATTCTTCAGGTAGTTGCTTGAATGAGGAAGTGAAGTCCATATATCTAAAGGCTATAAAGGTTGGAGTAAGTATGTTTATGCTTTTTTAAAAAATAGTGAAACAGAAAATTATAGCACTAGCAAGGGAAAAAAGATAAACAGTGGTCATGGAGACCACAAGCTAATTAATTACAAAAAAGGGGGAAGATATCCATTGACATCAATATAAAACTAATTTGATTGTAATTGTTTATAGCATATTATATAAAGTCTATTTGAAACAGAAGTGAAAACCATTTGAACTTCTCATTCTAAATTCTAAAATGACACATTTATCATGTTCATATATTGCTTCAAGCTCTACCTTTTATCTCTTTGCAATTGATTTCACCTAGAATCCTTTGATATAGTGGATTAATTTGTATGTTGCTTATCTACTATACATGCAGCAACAGAACAATTACTCCTTTAAATCAATACGTGTGATAGGAGGCATCATTGTTAATATTCACATGAATTAACCTGAGTAATTCAGTAAAACTAAACAGAATTCTTGAGACTTAATTAGATCTATATTTCCACCAATTTTTTTTCTTATTCTGCAGCAGGACTAGACTGGTGCAAAAGACATTATTATTTTCATACAGCTATGAGATGAACAAACTGAAAAATGTTTAAGAAGCAATCATACTGCTGGGTTGTGTTCATCCCTGAATCATCTATAGAAATGCTATTGTCTGGAGAGGAAATGGAGTAATTTTGTCTCAGTTATGTTTCAGTTCCTGGGACACTTCATCATTGCATTGCCATCAAATATATCATCCAAAAGGCAGAACCATTTGTTTTGCCAGCAAGACAAATGGTTGCAGCAAAGTTGAACAACAATCATGAGCAACACATTATCTCTTTTTTCCCACAGTAGTTGCTTACTAAGAGAACTTGAAGTAGAATATTTTTTTCATGTATGTGTAAGATAAGAAAAAGGGGGCATGATGAGGGAGAAGCTGGAGACTAAGTGATGGGGATGACAATAAAATAATATAATAAAGGTTAAAATGAAGTGTCTTAGATGAGATCTTGACCAATAATTTATAGGTGAATGTTTCTAAAATGAAGAAAATCTATGCAGTTGCTAGGAGTAAAAAATAAACTATTTGTTATGCTCCTGGTGGAGACTGACTCTGAGGGAGAGGAGAAACAGCCAACAGGGAGTGGAAGTGTGGCTCCAGAGGTGGTGGAGGAGGAAGGGCAGAGGTTGGCTGAGCAGTCAGAGGAGGATCCAGGCCCGTCCCTTATCCATCCTAGGGCATGCAGGGAGGAGAGGATCAGGGAAAAATGTGGTCTACTCAGGAGGAGAGGGCCATGATCCTCTTTATGGGCTGCGGGTGTGAGATCTGCATAAGAGTCTGGACAAATTAGTGTTTTATTCCTAAAGAAGGTTTATCTTAGTTGGCGTTCTTCCAACAGACTGTACCTGGTTATCTTCCTGATGTTGGCAATAATCTATCCTGGTCTGTTGTAGAACTTTATTCAGTGCGGTTTGTTTTTGGTTTTTGCTTCGTTATCGGCTCTTTGAATTTGAACTGTGTTTCTTGCCTTTGAAATGTTATTTTGAAAATAGTTTACTCCTACGCTGGGAACAATTAAAGCGGTGAAGCCAAGTTGAAGGCATTAAAGGACTTTTAGTTACGTTTTGGGTTTGGTTATACTTCTGATATACTCTGGGTCATCACACTAACTCTGCCAGGGAGGAGAGTTAGGGAGAGGCTGACAAACCAGGAATTCAATCCTCTTTTTTTTTTTCTGCTGAAGGTCCAGGGGTCCCCAACCTTGGCAACTTTAAGACTTTTCTGGCTGAGGAATTCTGGGAGCGGAAGTCCATAAGTCTTAAAGCGGCCAAGGTTGGAGACCCCTGTCCCAGATTGCAAAGCCAAGAAAGAAATCAATCCTTGTTCTTTGCGCGAGACACCTGGAGCTTCTCTGCAACACCAGCGCTCTCCGGCATCTCGGAAACGCTGGGATTGGGGATTTGTAAGCCGCCCCATCGAGACTCACCATGTCCCTTGGCTCCAGTTTGGCCCCCGCTTCCAGCAGCTTGTCCACGATCTCCTTGTGGCCCCGCAAACAGGCTCGGTGCAGGGCTGTGCATTTGAACTGTAGCAGAGAGCAAAGAGGAGGTTATCTCTTGGGGAATAATTCTCCAGCCTAATGATTCTTTGAAAAGATGTTCCAATTCCAGAGACCAACATTTTTTTTTTCTGAGACAAGCTTTTTTATTTTATTTTATTTATTTTTTATTTATTTATTTGTCAGGCGATTATAAGATAACAGGTATAAGTATATGCATAGTTATGAATACATGAAATGGGTACATATAAGAAAAATAAAAAGAAACAATAGGACAGGGACGGTAGGCACGTT
>JANHFN010005003.1:15159-36723 GCA_032468175.1 Toxicocalamus goodenoughensis
GAGGATGGCAGATGAGATTCTGCTGAAATGTCGCTATAATAAAAGCACAAATATAAAGACGTGGGAAAATACCCGAAGAAACCTAAATACCATACATACACACACACACACACACACACATGAAAATGTTAAATCATGTTTTTTTTTGTTTTCACAAAAACATATCTCCATCCCAGGCTAAAATTAATATAAACAATTAACTTTACCACCGTAATTCTTTAGCTGCCGATCTTGCATCTGACCAAACCCATGTAGCTGTTTTCTTCCTACTATTTAATCCAATCCAGAAAATCTCACCTGAGACTGCAGATGATATCCAATCCTGCCAAAATTTTATAGAAAGACTTTATTCTTATGTTAGAATAATGTCCAATAGAGAAGAATGAAAATTTGGAATTTCTTATTTTTCCACATTATTGTGATGTTTCCAAAAATGGAAGATACCAAAAGTATAGATTAAGAAATACTGCCTACATTTCTATGTTAAATGAAATATAAAATTGTTAATATATAAAATAAATTAGGTTTGGGAAATATTCAAACAAATCTACATGCGACTTTAATTTAAATCTTACTTTGCAATAACTTTATATGGCAAATGTGAATTCTATATTGTATGAAAAAGAAAGACTAATTAAATAGCCTTTGAAATAGAACTGATTTGATTTAAAACAAATTCATTTAAATAATTCCTTAGAGTCAATTGAAACAGTATCACTTCTAAAAGCAATTGTTCCTGTATATGTATGTATTTATATATCTATATCTATATCTACATCTACGTATATCTCTCTCTCTGTGTTTATATCTATGTGTGTATATGTAAAGGAGTTCCTGCAGATTTTATTCCAGTAGTCAATGCCAACTTTAGAGGGAGATTTTCATCTCCATTTCAAGGCCATTGAGCCAGCATTGTCTGAAAATATTTCTGCGGTCTTGTGGCCAGCATGACGTCACCGAGCACTATTACCTTCCCACCAAAGTCATACCTATTTATCGACTTGCATTTGTATTCTTTTCAACTGCTAGGTTGGCAGGAGCTGGAGTGAGGATGGGAGTTCATCCCATGGCATGCAAATTAATTATTTTGCCACCTATCTTGCAATGGACCTATTCTAGATGGCTTACAATAATAAAAAAGGAAGAAAATGAAAGTAGTCTAAACAGATGAGAAGGAAAATAATAGAACAATATAAATAATGAAAAAGGAACACAACTTTAGTACATCACTATGATAACCAAAAAGATGGACAGGTGGAGAGCAGAGAGCAAAGTGGGCGGGGAATGGAGTCTGCTACCAATCCAGCATTCATCTCAGTGTGGAACTCCCTCATTTGGTTCCCAGGCCAATGGCAGATCTTCAGGCTCTTGCAGAAAGATGGGAGGGTTGGGGCAGGTAAGATATAAGAGATCTTCCAAAGAGCGGGCGCTGTAGCAGAGAAGGCTGTTCTGGAACCTAATAGTTGGATAGGATCTGAAGTAGGCTCTCTCTGTTGGCATGAATAGGATGGGCTTGTCCTAGTGGACATCTATGTAATAAAAATATAAATATTGAAGAAAATACTGCAATCAAGTTATAATGTACCCAGGATGAGCAGCATGAGCATGCTACAGATTCTGTCAGCCAAAGAGCATTAGCTTGTGTGGACCAGATGTCAAACTTTTTCTACAATAGTCTCTGCTCTATGGAACATCCTCCCATTGGAATTCAGAATGGCCCCAATCCTGTTAAGCCTTTCGTAAGGCTCTAAAAACCTGGCTGCATTCCCAAGTCTGGGATGCTGAACGTGTTAAGGGCCTCATTTCTTGGCTATATTGTTAACTGGCCAAAATCTTGCTATTGTGCTAACTTGAATGTTTTTATAGTTTTTTTAATGATTTGCTGTTTTTATTGTTTTAAAATGTTTTCCTCACAAGGCTTAAGCATTTTCTAGACAAGATCAGGAATATTCTTTCTTGCATTGTACAGTATGTGGAGGCTACAATGTCACTGTCTTCACATTTAAATGGAACTTTTTTTTCTAAGATATGTTTAAGTAAATTCTGTTATTTCTGTCACTCCTTTATCCTATTCCAAATATTTATAGTACACTGTATTTTTCCTATTTTTAAATACATGTTGTTTAATTGATCATATACATCTAATAAATACTTTAATAAATTAAAAACATGCTTATGATAATTCATATCTTACAATTTAGGCCAGGTTTTCCACTTTGTGTTATTTGTAAAATATATTAAATGTCAGATAAAAATAAATAAATACTATACAGATCATTTTATAATTTAAAAGTTCTTTTTTTCTGTTAGTGATTATAGATATTTCTCTCCAACACAAGAGGGCAGCATATACCATGCAGAAAAAAATAGATGCTTTTCCCCCCCCCAGCTCAACACAGATTGAGAACTTTTTGAATAACATATATATTCTTAAATGAAAATTAAATTTACTGAAATACTCAGAAAGGTGATTTGTATTCATTTTGTGAATTGGATTTACTACCATTCATAATCACCCAATATTTCTCAATTTATTTCTAAGCAAAATAGTTAAATGAAGCTCATAAACCCCAAATGTATCCAAATTACTCCTAGTTAATTTACAGGACCGTATCCATTTCAAAATGATTCAATATTATATCGGATAACATGCAACATGTCCCTGCCATTCATTAATGTAGCTGATTTTTTTCAGAAAATTATGAAAAATTAAAAAGACTTTTAAAGTAGCCATATATTTTTTTCAGGCTTGTGCAGAAGCCTGCAAATTGAAAGCTGTTCTGTTCAAATAGTACTTCACAATTGCTTTTAAAGAATGCAAACACTTGTTAATTACCTAGCCACTATATAACTATATCATACAGTAGAAAATCAGAGGAGCAAATGCTTGTGGAGACTGAATCTCCAAATAAAATGCTTTATATTTGGGATAATATGAGATACCCTTAAGAGAGCTTAAATCTCAAAACACTATAGATCAATCAGTCATTCCTATTTTTTTAGTTACTGAATTTATTCTTTTTTAGAAGTTACATGGCTGCTATTTAATTTGTCCTATATTATGATAATCATTGACACCCAAACTTATTATAAAGTAATTTGCAATAAAATCTAATGAACCACACACAATATTCACATACATACAAACTTCAAAAAGTATATGCCAGCTTTGAACTGATTTCCAATTTTTCACAAAATACATCAATACCATTTCACTTTTCTTGTTGATCCATATCAAGTCTGTACTTCTGAATCTTCTACACTGTTTACGAGCAAGTTCCCAATTGGATGCGTTCTCAGCACTAAAATAATAGCAGTTCTTCTCCCAGTATTTCCAGCCAGAAAACTGAGGGCACCATAAACTGTTTAAAGCTACCACAAATGAAAGTAAAGAGTTAATTTTAAAATATATGTGCTGAAGATAATAGTATAATCATTTTGCATCCCTTTTAATCTTAAATATTTTGGGAGTTCTTGGTGTTCTCTGACCTTGGTGGTTTTCTTGCAGATATTTCATTACCAAACTAGGTAATATCATCTGCAATCACCAAACTTGGATAGGTCCAAGGGTCACACAGATTAACCCTGAAAATATTCACTTCTATTAAATAGTTTCCAAAGTTTATTATGTAGATATTTCTTTAACGATAGCTTTCAGAATACCTTGAAATATAATATACAAATTTATTGCAAGCAGGCAACATGAAACATTCCACCAAAAACATCTCCTAAAATTGGTTCATCCCAATAATGGAATTCTTTAAAAATTCTACAATTTCTTCCCAAATTTATTTTGTTTAATTGTATATTCAATTGTATATTGAAATATCATCTGCAACTTCTTATAAAAAGTATCTATATTTTGTTCAAGCTACACTAAACAACCACTGTATTATAGGTTTTCTAGTCAGTGCCTTTATACTAAGATTAAAACACTGCAAAAATTTATATAATGCCATAGTAGAGTAACAATCTTTTCAAAAAGTAGTCTTTGTGTCTTTTTAAATTTCTCATCATAAAGTTGTCATGAACTTCTTGCAAATTTTTGCAAATTATATTTTGACTATGAAAAGGTTTTAAAAGCAATAGGTACTTTCTTAATTGTAGAAAAGGTATGAGAAAAAATACTTCAGCTTCCAAGACTTGAGTTTGTTTGAGCATTTTGGAGAAAGATAACTATCTCTTTTACTTAAGTGCAAAAACTTCAGTTTCTTGTCTCTTGTGTATATGGAGAAATTTCATCTTTTTTCTGTGTATAAAAGCAGAACTACGGAAATTTCTGCATTTGAAATAATGAGGAAGAATACAAGGCTACCACAGCTGTAAAAATACCCTTTAAAAATACAGTATTTTAAAAATTCCTCTCACATATGTAACTTTAAAACAGAGGTCTCCAACCTTAGCAACTTTAGCAGCTTTGCTGGCTGAGGAATTTTGGGAGTTGAAGTCCACAAGTCTTAAAGTTGCAAAAGTTGGAGACCCCTGCTTTAGAAGGTCTCACTCTTCTCATGTTTGATGAACTCATGTTTAAAAGCCATACTAAAAGAATCATGCTATAAGAAAAGGCAGATGAAAAAGCTGAGACCTTGATATAGAAGAAAGTAAATAGTTAGTGTATGTGTATGTGTTTGCGTGGAGAAAAAAAATCTGGGACTTTGACCAAAAAGAAAGTTTAAGTGTGTGTGTGTGTACATATACAGACATGCACATACACACATATACACAATAGAGAAAAGCAGGAGGGAGGGAGGGAAGACATTTGAGATATGTGAAGTAGATCATTATTAGAAAAAAAGAATAAGAAAGAAAAACCTACAGAAACACTGATTACCACTAAAAACAATATAAAAAAGAGCAGAACAACAAGAAAAACCAGAACAAAGGATAAAGAACCAAAGCTGGAGGACCACATAGAAAAAGATGTCAAATCACTGTTTAATATCTGACAAAATATGAAGAACGATTACAGGAACTGGGCTTGGCTAGTCTAGTGAAGAGAAGGACCAGGGGAGACATGATAGCTATCTTCCAATATTTGAGGGGCTGTCAGAGAGAGGAAGGGATCAAGCTATTTTCTAAAGCCCCTATAGGCCAGACAAGGAATAATGGATGGAAACTGAACAAGGAGAGATTTAACCTGGAAATAAGGAGAAACTTTCTGACAGTGAGAATAATCAACCAATGGAAGCTTGCCCTTGGAAGTTGTGGGAGCATCATCTCTCGAGACTTTCAAAAAGAGATTGGACTGCCATTTGTCAGAAATGGCACAGGAGGGCAAATATATAGACAAAAATTTAAAAAGGGCTTTCATCAAACCAACCAAGCCACGGGTCGCAGCCCCAGTCCTGTTCAAAGAAAAAAAAGATGGGACCATGAGATTATGTGTTGACTTTAGAGTGATCAATGGACTGTGTGTACACAACCTATATCCCCTCCCGCTCATGAAGGCCATGCTATCCCACCTGGCCAAAGGGAAGGTCTTCACCAAATTAGCCCTCAGAGAAGCATAATATCAAGTTCGCATCAGAAAGGGAGACGAATAGAAAACAGCAACTGCCCCCTAGGGAGTTTTCAATTCAAAGTCATGCGTTTCAGACTACAGGGTGCCCTGCTACACCACTTCAGGCGGTGTTCATGCAATTAATTTACGAGGTACTACACAAACAACTCTATAAGGGGGTCCTTGTCTACTTGAAAGACATCCTCATCTACACTGAGATGATGGACGACCATGTATGACTTTTGTGCCAAATACTGGAAAAACTTCTAGCGGCAAATCTGTACGTCAAGCTGTCGAAATGCAAATTTCACTGCACACAGTTGGACTACCTGCGATACCGAGTCTCAAATAAAGGCATAGAGATGGACCCAGCCAAAGTACAAGCTGTCCTCGGTTGGCAAGCCCCTCGCACCCAGACAGCTACAAAGCTTTCTGAGGTTTGCAAACTTCTACCTGCAATTCATCCCCTCCTTCGCGAGGATTGCCAAACTCATGACAGACCTTCTAAAGACAGGGAACACAGAAACTGAGAAATTATTAGTCAATACAGATGGTTGTAGCAAACAGCACATGGACCTAATTTTTAAATAAATTTAAAATCAAGCTATTAACTAACAACAAATGTAACTTGGGACACTGTCCATTTCTAATAATTTTGAATAAGGAAAAGAGCTTACTAAGAAAGTAAATGACACAAAAACCAACATTTTAGGATTGCTTAATTCTTTACATCGCATACTTGTTTACTGAAAATATGTATACCCTTTATTGTTGTACAATGGATCACCCAACTATCCACAGCAAATTTTGGTGAAGGAGCATAAAGGGGTTGGGCACGAAGAGAGGAGAACTGTTGCATTAGCACCAGCAGTATCCATTCCAAAAGCAGATGGGCATAATTTGATTCAATACATAGTTATACCATCTATACTTTATATACAGGTAGGGCTTAGGTTCCAACATCAAATGGGACTTGTATTGCTCCTGCTAAGTGATGTGATCTTAAAGCCCGATATCATGTGACTACATTTCTTAGTGACAGCAGTCGCAATTTCTTCAGTAATCCCAATGCATGTGGGTTGTTAAGAGGGAAACAGTGGGATTCCCAGGTAAGGAGTGTGAGGATGCTATAGAGAGGTGGGGGAAGGTCTAGGTGGTCTGGCACAGTTTGCATGCAAATTGGAGAGAGTGCAGGATATGAGTTGGCATGAACACAGAAAGGCTGAAGGAGGAGGACACAGGTCAATGTAAATGCAAAGGAGGGAGCAGGACACGGAAGGAATTTGGGGAGTAGACTTGTCACAGCAATTTCCAACCTTGGCTGCCAGGTTCCCCATCGACTTTGTTTGTGGGAAGCTAATAAGAAAGGTCACAAAGAGCAATCATATGACCGCAAAACACTGAAATTCTTGTAAGGGCGAAATGGTTGCCAATTGCCTGAATTGCAATCACATGACCATGAAGTGCCATGAAATTTGTGGATTGGTAAAAAATAGTCTCACTGTTACCAGTTCAAAAAGTCACTGAACAATTGATTGGTAAGCAAGGACTACTTCTACTACACTTGTTGCAGGAAGTACTAGTCTATTTCTGCTATTTAATATTACAGAGTGAAAAATAGGTGAAAAATAATGAAAACTTTAATTGTATGGGCCCATATGCAACAATGTAGATGCACAAATAAGTGGCTACATTTAAAATCAATTCAGAAACCATAGAGATTGAGGAATATGACTTGGACGGAAATATGCAAGATTAACTAGGCAAAAAGGGTTGAAATATTATTTAAGTCAGGATAACTTTCCAAGACAATGTTTGCAACAAGCTCTGGCAGATGTTTCTTTAATTCACTAGATTATAAGAAGGAGGAAGTATAGCATGATTGCACTGGCTATTATTATTATAGCCAGTTTCAATTTAAAAAAATGCTTTTAGACATTTTCTGGAGTTGATTTCATGTGCTGGACTACCTAATGGGGCTGACCATAATATGGGGATAATAACACTAATTATTGTTTGGTGACATCAAAATTAATTAATTAAATAATATAATTTTTTATACAAAAAATCCCCTCCTTTTTGCTTCCCATCTACCATGTTTGATATTTCACTTTTATTAAGGTACCTTGTGCACAAACAGCAGGAGAATCTTGAGATCTACAAGAATAGAAAATATCACAATCTCCTGTATAGGGATTGCATAATTCATCACCATAGCATCTATTGCAAACAGAGGAACAGTTTATTCCAAAGTAACCCAAGGAACAATCTGTGAAAATAACAATTGTAATAAGAGTATGAATATTCACTATTAATAACTTCCATCAGCAGCATTCAATATCTTTATGATAGGGATAAATGGCTACTAGCCTTGATGGCACTGTGACCATCTGATGGGAGCCTAGTGGGCTTCATTCAGTATTTAAACTGCTGGATTACACTGGCCAGGAGATGATTTAGGAGGGCACTGCTTATGTTCTTCTGTTATTTTAAGGATATACTAAGGGACTTTGCCTACCAGCAGTAAAAATAAGTACAGAAGAATTAGAGTAACATATGGAAACTAATGCATTTTATTATTTTTCTATGAATTAATGCATTTTATTATTTTTCTATGAAGAAATGTGTCCATATTTATTTAGTGTACAAACAATATCACTGACATATTTTAATAAGTATACCATCTGTTATATATAATTTCATATACATTTTTATGCCAATTTTTCTCAATGTTACAATGCCCCTTCCACATTTTTATATTATTTTCATACTATCCATATATTTATATACAATGCATAATATACACATTCTAACTGGAAAATTACACCACAAAACTCAGAGGTACAAATACTTAAGAATAACTATTTAGTTCACATATTCCAGAATGTACAAAGTCCACACTAACAAATGAAGTCAATGAACTTTTCATTATCAACTCAAACAGTTAAGTAGCAACTTCTGTTTATCCTACAGAAATCTGGTCCATAGCAAGCCAATAAAATACTTGCTTTCTCTATCACTACTAAATTCTTTTCTTTTTATACATTAGAACTCATAAAATTTAAGAACTTTAAAACAGAATAAACAATGCAAATTATCCAAACACATTTTTACTACTATTTATTAAAAGGACACATTTTAGTTTATCTTTTGTATTTATTTCAGCAGAAAATCTCCCTATGCTTTCCTTTAGAATATAAAAAACTCTAACATTACATTTTAAAATATTCAGTCTAATTATTTCGGGCTGTTTTTTCTGTTTTTAATATGAAACATTATTGTAAACAGACCTAGAAAATATCTGGATTACTTAGCATACCTGATTTGACATATGCTATAGACTGTTTTTCTTTGCTTTTTATCAATACTGTTCCTCTGGCAAGTGCATAGGCATTATTCCAGGTTGTTATTCCTGTACACTGCTCTCTAAGCTCCAAGCATGCTATTTTTGCAGAAATCAAATCTGTGTGGACTTGAGACATAGAACCTTTTGGTGATAAAAGCACCTTTCCTTTATGTTCTTGATATCGCTCAGCAACTACAATAGAAAAAGGAATCCATTTATTAATACAAACAGAAAATATTATTCTTTAAGTTTCCACCTTTGCACCAAGTTTAATTCTCAATACAAAAAAGCAATCATAAATGAAATTCTATTTCTATACTGCATGGCAGACAAGTTCAAGCTTGGGGGTGTTATATCATTCTTCTTCAGAACTTTAAAAAATGGAATACTGAGTTTTTCCCAGGTGAATAAATCAGTCAAAAATAAAAGAAGATAAATAGTCTACTTTTATATAATTATAACTGCATTATGTTAAATTAGAACCAATGAAATTATGCATTATTGTATTTTATTTCCTGAATTTAAAGGCTACTAATGTCTTGGAAAAAGTTGGATCTCTAGTATATTTTCAGCTGTGTTTACACAATAAAATTACAGTATATTATGGGATAATCACAGCCTGAAAATTTGAAAGAACACTGAAGACATGAGCTACTAATCACATTAATTTTAAAAATTTAATTATTGTAAATAAAAATCTTCAACTAATTATTACAGAAAACAATTAAACTAAAAATTTTAAATGACAATATAGCAATAGCACTTAGACTTATATACCGTTTATAGTGCTCTAAAGCCCTCTCTAACTGGTTTACAGAGTCAGCATATTGCCCACAACAATCTGGTCCTCATTTTACCCACCTCGGAAGGATGGAAGGCTGAGTGAATCTTGAACCTAGTGAGATTCAATCTGCCAAATTGCAGGTAGCTGGCTGCAGCAGAAGTAGCTTGCAGTACTGCACTCTAACCACTGCATCTTCTGAATTTGCAGATAGCCCGAGGTGCACTGCTATATCGTTATATTTACTAGAATGTGTTCTAAGTTCACCTAAGTATATATTAAATTCATACATTTAGTAATAACTTCCCAAAAGGTAGAACAAGTAAGGTTTAATGGATGAGCCAAACATGACTGAAGTATCATCCTAGTCTAGTAATGAAGAAGAAATTGTGGAGGAAGTTGTTCCAACAGAGCTAAAAATATATTGTAATTAAGCAAGTCAAATAAGAACAAAAGTCAGAATGAGGTACATTAATATGATTTTATAGGACTTGAGAAGTATGCTTAAAGGAGTTAATAACAACTAATAGAATTGTCTTCTCAAGTTTCAGAGGTTACCCAGACTGCTATCAAAGGGCATGATGTTACTACCTGCAGGAGAAATGAGCTGAATTTTGGAAGAGTTCAAAATATAATTAAATCAGAGTAAATCTGGCTGATGTACAGAATAAAAGAAATAGTTTAAGAATTAGAGGAATTAGAGAAGATTAATTTTCTAATTAATTAATACTGAAACTGGATATTTCAATTTCTCATCTTTCAAATAAGAATGTAGACTTTTCCCATAAAATATTTATTCTTAGGTTTGGCTTGGATGCACATACCAAGGAATATAATAATAAAATATTTAAATGCTTGCGTGTGAATGTGGAAACCTCATGTGCTGAAATGAAAAATCACGACAAAAATAAAGTTTCAATTTTTTTGAAGTAATTTGGCCATATTGTAGAGAAGAAAAACCTTCAAGTCTCTGCCAAAAGAATATATTTTAAATGAGGGGTCCATTTCAAATGAATTTTATTTCAACCACAAGGGAAACTAACTATTAATCTTAATCCTAACAGAGATTTAGAAAACAAATAATATTTTCATTAAATTCTGATTGAGAAAACGGTATACTTTAAAGAATAAATATAATTTTATAAAAACAAGATAAGTTGAGGGTTCATTTGCCATTTGAGACTTATGAGATGGTTATAAAATAGATGCTTAAACATGTTTCATATTCACTGAGAAAGAACGCAAAATGCAAAGAATGGTAGTGTAATATATAGAAATTAATATAAAAACAAGATTGCTGGGAAGACAGAACTAAGAATTCAATATAATATTTCCTTAACTAAATGAATTAACTAAATACATTAGGATGGAATTGGGAGAAACATGGCATCATGTTAAAATATAGTAAAATATATTATCAAGAGTTTTAAAAGTCAAAATTAATAGGATTTTTTATATTTTTCTTAGAATACAAACCATAATTTAATATTTTAAATATATTGGTAGAGTTCAAATCCTTCCAACTATCTAGGAATTAATGTTACAAAAATTAAGAAGTTATTTAATAATAACTTTACTCCAGTGAGGAAGACTTTTTTTAAAAAAACAAGGGATATTTAAAGACACTAAGTTTAATTGCAACAGTTAAAACAAAATCTTCCATTTTTTTAACTTCAATTTCTTCTAGAATAAGTACCAGATAAAATATTAATGCTAAGGCAAAGATAATGGGAAATTTCTTTTTTCCATAATAAAAAATTAAAACTTTCCAGAGGGAATATGTATCGACCCAGAAACAGAGTAGATGAGGCATATCTTTATAAAATTATATCATAAAGCAGCATGTTGGGTCAAGAGCCAGGTTTTGACCATCATTATAAAAGCTTGCAGGGTTGGGAACAATGGTATGTTGGGGATAAAAAGAGATCTGTCCAAAGATCATTCCACTATGTAGAAAAGATGTAGCTGAATTATAGATTGCCATTTGTTGGCTACCATGACTTCAATTTAAATCCTTTTTGAATAAGATATATGCAAATGAGTCAGCATTTTGTTCTCTAATAGCTTTTGAAAAATCAATAATCAAACTAATTACAGGAACAATCTCAAAATTAATTGACTATTATTCAAATTGGATTTATTGGACCCATCTAGATTTTGAAATACAAATTTAAAAGGGGAGAGAAGAGACAGAATTAGGAAAATGAATAGAGATGAAGTGCCAAAGAACATATAAATCTGGTTTCTACATGATCAGATTTCATGCAAAGTTGCAGTGGAAGTTGGCATGTTGATGTTCAATTAAAATACAAATATTGCATAATTACTTATCAAAAATTGGAAAATCTGCAATTATAAGGGACTTTTTCATATGTGTCCAGAGTTGAAAAAAAGTTGCACCTTTCTGAAGAAAATATTTGAAGAATTCAGAATGATAATTAAACACAAAATTTTTTGTAGTCCAGCAATGGCCTTATTCACATGTGGGAGATAACTTTAAATTAATCAACAGGAAAGTTATTATATTTATATTCCTAGCTGCCAATTCAGCAATTACTCAAAAATAGGAATGTATAAATAATTTATCACTGGGCAGTTGGCATAATTCCTTGCTCTTCTTGAAAATTCACTAATAAAATCCATATATTAAATTTACAGAGTCCATTTTTACTGAAATATTGTATGTTAAAATGAACAATAACAGCTAATTTTGATAAAATGGATGGTTTTGGGGAACTGTTACTAAATTTTTGTAATATACTGTTTTTGGATACTGTCTTGTACTGTTGTTTCTTTCCTGTCTTACAAAAGATTAAAAGTGAATCATAATTTTTCTTAAGAAAATAATAGCAGGGCTTTAAACTAGGAAGCCCCTCTTATAGGGTAAAGAATAAATAGTTGCTGCATGAATTGGACTGAATGCAAAAGTGAGTAATGTATGAAAGATGTTTGTTTATATAGAAGACTAAAACTAAATTATAAAACATATAATAGTCAAAAAAGGTACTTCCAGTCCTCCCCTTTGAAGTTTTGCTATCACAGACTAACATAACTTTCCTCCTACAAAATACATCTAGGAAAGATGAGTGAACAGATTGAGATGAAAGGGGAGACTGAAAAAAGAAATTGTTGGGTGGATTTGATGAGAAGTAAACAGTAACACATTTAAACCAAAAGACAATATAAATCAAAAACTCTGAGAACATGATAGAAGCAAGTATGGTTTGCAAAGGTAGGAAGATAGACAGTTAAATAGTAAATGATGTAGATGTAAAATAAATTTAGCTATATTTTCTTTCCTTTCTCATACCTTAATTTCTATGGCCTACTATTTCTTACTTCTTCTATATTTTAATTTTGTTTACCCTGGGGGGGGGAAACAGCATGAAGTAGGCATATATAGAAGTTTTAGAAGGTTACGGAGAATACTCTATAATACTGTATACTTGATATTTGATTCCATATATAATTCTTAATTAAATGGCTGCTATATCCACTTTGTGTAGCTTACATATTTACTAAATTTTCAATTATTTTGGTGTTCAAAGTTTATTTTACATGTGCCATTACAAACTACTGTTCTTATCTACTGCTCTCATTTCTCACTGCAGAATTTGCACATTCTCATTGTTTTATTATTTAGTCTGCTTTATTTCCTTTATTTCCTCTCCAGTTATACTATTAGTTCATCACATCAAATTTAACACAGCTGAAGTTCAAAACTATTATTTTCCACCAATAATTTAACATCCTAGAGATTAGATAAAAACTTACGTGCAGATCGTTGACAGATCCAATGGGCTTTCATATCACAATTGACAGCAACCAAGCTGTGTTTGGAAACTTTCACACAAGTATTTGGCTGAACTGGGTTTGATGGTTGAAACCTTTCCAATTAAACAGAAATTAAACAAAAGAGAAATCAAATTGCTCTCTCTTGGAAATTAGTCATACAGAGAATGTAGTCAACTTTTTTCTTTAAGGTACCTGTAACACTAGTTCAAAATCCAGCCATTTGGGCAGCCTAATTTATTTTGGCTCCTTCAAAGCCATGTAACTCAGAAACAAACAAAATGTTCTTGATAAGGAAATCTTTATTATGTGGCTATTTTTATTTTTAATAAATAATTAAAATATTTTGAAATTGCTTGCCAATACATACAGATGAGGTATTTCTGCATATTTTTAATTTTCTCTTTCTTGTTTAAGTTATATCAAGACAATAATCAAAAGACTAGAATACATAAAAGATGTTATATTCATATAAAAATGTTTCAGTAAAATCAAATAAGACTGCTTTTTAGAGTTAATTTTTACCAAGAACTTGTATTTGCCCTTGTGCCTTCTGACCATGAAAAGCTTTGAGTTTCTTCCAAATTATTCAATCCAATCCAAAAGTTGTCCAAAGGTAAATCTAAAATCCAGTTCTACAAAATAAATATATATTTAATAAATGTATATTTGAAACATCACAACTACTTTTCCTTTACATCATCTCTTTTTTTATTTATTTGTTTACTTTATTTTATTCATTGTATTGACCACCCTCTCATTACAAAGTAACTCTGGGTGGTTTGCAACATTAATATGAAGCTTGCATATTAATTTGTACTTGCATATAATCTGAATATATTTGAGGTTGCTAACTGGAATACTTCCAGTATTCCAATGAAATAATATTATTATAGAGAATCTAAATTATTTCTGAGCTCATGAGAGGTCTGATAAAAAATGGTACCTGGAATTACCTATTCCAATGAGCTGAAATGATAAATTAAGCATATTCATTAGGTTTACCAACACAGTGTTCCATAAACTAGCCAACTGATTTACTGTGATATGTAATTCCAACCTGTATTTTAAGATTGCAATATTAGCTATACTATTAAAGTCATGTTATCATGGCCTTACCAGTTCCTGTATTATAAAGCCATCGAAGCCAGGTCTAGTTATGATCTCATAGGACAGAAATTTTGTAAGGCATAAATTGCCAATATTAAACCTGATCTTCAATTTTGGAAAGCTAGGGAAAATAACAGTTTATAGTTACCCTCTCTCTCTGATAATGGCAATCAGACCCTCTGTTGCTATACATTGATGGTTCAGAATAAAATTCTGAATACGCAAACATGAGGCCTGGAAGTATTTCATCTTTCTCCTCATTCTGAAGATCCATAATGGTACCTCATAACTATCAAAAACCAGCGACTTTATAGAGATGTCTTTAAAGACAGGGAGAACTACTCCTACTCAAAGATGAACTCATCACTATATGGATACACCACACTTCCAGCTCAGCCAAGGGATATGGAGTTAAGCTGTCAATACCTGTAATAACAATTCTGAGAACCATATCCATATATTGGAGATGCATAACGTGAAAACCCTTCCAGATAATAAGCCAAGACCTTGGTTCAATATGATTTATCCAGTCCAACTTGGAGCAGATCTGAGTAATTTTATCAGACAAGTGCCTAGTATAATCCTTTCATCAGTCATGGGATGTTTCCATTGATTTATGTCACTCCATAAATGCAAAAAGAATGAAAAAATAACTATATTTTATCATACATATCATCATAATATAGTCCTCTTTCTCCAGTGACAATCTAGGCTAGGGGTTTCTTTTCCTGTTTTATTACCCAGAGTTATATTGTAATGTAAAACAAGGACCCCCAGGATCAGAGTAGAGGTACAGCCCTTTTAGGAGCATTCTGATCCAGGCTACTGTCACCAACATATTTCAAATAGTGACTAAGATGTATCAAAGCCTCAGAAAAATCCCTCCAAAAACAAACCATTATCATTTTGCATGCATATAAAAGACACTGTTAAAGAAATAAAGACTAAATAAATATTTTTGCTATAGAAGTCCAAAATATTCCATGCTTGAACCAGAACAGCTACTTTGGTGTAGCTTATATTTGGACCAAAATACATATGTTTTGTCTGGTCTCAGACTCAAGACACTTAAGTTCTAGATAGAAATGTATTAGAAACAGAAACGCGGGGGGAAGGGGGAGGAATCAAGGTTATTTTGCACATTTGGGCTGAGATATAGATATTGGCAACATCAGAAAGTGAGAACTCAGTAGATTCACTACAGTTGTTACATTCTCATGCCATCCTTGAATTCAAGAATGTATAAGCAATCACCCCATTTCCTCTCCCCTCACTGCACCATGCTCTGCTTATTTTCCCTTCTGGCTGCCAAGAAATTCAAGCACAGTAAATCTAGCCAGCCTGCTTGCCTGCAATACCCTGAGGATCAGATGTATCAGATGGATACACCATTCAAGGACAGCAATGTCTAGCAACAGCCCAGAAGAGGTAGGGAAAAGAAAGTACTAGGAAGATCAACTGATGAGCAAAAGGTGAAACCAACCAGTCTACTCTGACAAAGCCAGACATATAAGTTCTGTTAAAGCCGAAGCCAAAAGCGAGATGGGTGGCAAACAAATTTAATAAATATTTAAAACATAAATAAAACATTATTACAGAGTGGCATACGAATAATATTTTTTCAACTTACTTTTTCCTGAACGCTGTTAAGTGTCACTAACTCTGTAGATGTATATCTCTTGCAAAACTTCAATGCTTCGGTCCAACTCCCCTCCTGATTTTCTTCTAGACAATAACAAGTCCCATTCCTATAGTGCCAGCATGAAGCATCTGGACAAGTCAGTCTAAACCTGGCTTTAAGTAAGAAAATAAAGATACAGAAACTTGTATAATTACTATATTTTATCTAAACTGAAAATCTCTTGCATTTCTACAATCTTTATTCCCCTGAAAACTAGCATACTTTAAAATTCACCGAGACTAGAAGACTTTGCATTTGGTTTTCTTGTTCCTAAATGATTTTAAAGAGAGCCAGTTTGTGTAATGGTTAAAACATCAGACTAGAAACTGGGAGACCAAATTTTCTAATCCCACCTTAGCCACAAAGCCATCTGAGAGACTGTGGATCCTTCATTCTCTCTTAGACTAAGAAGCAATAGGAATAGCAAACCATTTCTCAAACCCTGCCAAGAAAACTGCAGGGACTAATGAAGACATTGCCAGGAGTCAACGCTGATTCAATGGATAGGAGATAGCTCCCTACTTGTAAATAACAGCAATGGAATAATTGTATCACATTTCATTTTATATCGCAATTGTGCCCTTTCCTGGACTGAGCAACTGAGCAGCATTTAGCAAAACAGTGCCCATAGTGAATCATTTGTTCACTTGACAATTGTGGTATTTGCTTAATGACTGCCACAAAAAAACATTGTAAAATTGAGTTGCATTTGTGACTGGTCTGTTTTATGACTATTACGACATATAAGTGCACCAAAGTGCCTACCATCCCTGTCCTATTGTTTCTTTTATTCTTCTTATATGTATCCGTGTATTCATAACTATGTTTTTATTTATACCTATTATCTTGCAAGCAACTGAAAAACCAAATAAAATAAAATAAAAATAAAAGTAATGTGTAGGCTTCATTCAGTCATATATGTTGATTACTTGAATGTCAATTTAACACAACTGCTGCATGAGTCAA
Source organism: Toxicocalamus goodenoughensis (assembly GCA_032468175.1). Lineage (NCBI taxonomy): Eukaryota > Metazoa > Chordata > Lepidosauria > Squamata > Elapidae > Toxicocalamus > Toxicocalamus goodenoughensis. Next base: position 32,336 of record JANHFN010005003.1, read on the forward strand.
TTTATTATCACTAGGTTTACAGTGCAATACAATGTGCTGATGATCTCCTACTAAGCTTACAGTATGATATAAATCCTAGTTACTTTATTTGATTGCCTCTGCCTAATTTATAAGCTCTTGACAACTGACATGGTCTGAATGGCACCTGTCACAAAAATACCACCACGTGGTAGCTCCGTTGCAGCAACCACCCACTGGAACAGCATTCCTCCAGAGTTTTAAACATTATTGACCTTTTCTTCATGCAAACTTGAAACCTGGCTTTTTCCAAATATTTTTATCTAGGGCAGGGTATATATCTAGTGGAATAGTTTTTGTAAACTTATGTTTGTTTATTCCCCATTATAACTAACTTTTGTTTTTAAACAAAATATATTGCATCATTGTTTTTTCATGCTAGCCAGAATCAGTGATGAAATAGCTGGTCCTGGAAATTCAAATAATAAATAAAATTCATCTAAAACCCATGCAATTTAATTTAGCCATAGCTATTTTTTATGTGTAGCTCAGTGGGGAATATGTATAATTAGGTTCCTTCAACACATCTCAATATTTAATACCAGAAGTATCTAGATTCATTTTGATGAAAATTGCAAGTTTGAAAATAATGACCATGGAGTTTCCATCGTTCCCTTTATGCTGGATCTAGGTATACGTGTGCAGAGTAGGCAGAGACAAGATGCCTGTATTCCTTTTCTATACATAACTCTGTTCATCTTGTTCCTATGATTTTGTCTGGAAAATTGCTTGAGAATGCTTAGATAAATATTTTCTTCCTCATTAACACTGTAGCACATTTACAACTGAGAAGTCAGAAGACTTATATATCCATATTGTATTTTATAATGTTAAGTTATAGAATGAGAGACCATTTATTGTACCTGGACAAAAGCAGAGAGCAATCTGCTCTCTAGAAATGCCTTATGGCTGCTCAATTCCTTTTCTTCTATTTTTAAAAGCCCCCTTTACCATTGTTGCTGAAAACTGGTCACTACAGTCCCTACAGTATATCCATTTTCAAATATATGTGGGGTGCATTTTAAAAAAAATATCTGATTTCTACTCACAACTCAGTTTCGGTGGCAATGAGTGCACTTTTGAGAGACTTGAAAGACCAAATTAGGGGCAGATCAGCATAGAAAAAAACTTTTATTTATTTATTCTTTAAAAATAAACAAAAAAAGAAACAAAATACAAAGTTTTGTTTACATTAGTTATAATGAAAATTCATTTTCAAAACAAACTACATATAAAAAGTGCTTTAAAAGGTAGTTAAGTTATATAAATGGATTAGAAATTGTAATATACACACTTGGATGTAATTTAAATTAAGTAAATATATAAATAGAATTGTAACTGTTAATTGCTATAATTTTATTGTTATTTTTTCTATCTTTTTTTTAACTTTTTTTAAAGCATATTTGAACATCATGGAGAAAATTTATGTGGACACATAAATAGGAGTCATAAATGACCAGAATGACACATAACTGAGCAAAAAATAAGCACCTATTATTTTCATTAATTTAAATTTTGAAGCTATTTTAAAGAGTTTTTAAATAACCTATTTCCCCCAAAGTAAAATTGTATTGAATATTGCCATGTAAACATTTATAGGGTTTTTTCGGAGGGGGGAGTGTCACTGGGATTCCAGTCAACACCTGACTTAATCCTTCAAATATTAATTACTCCTGTTTTCTCAGAGGTAGATGTTACTCTCTGAGCAAGGCTTCCTTTTGGGAAAGGGACACAGACCCAGCCGGTTGCTCCTTATAGAAGCATCCACAGAACACGAGTTACACTTTCAGGCTGTTTTTACCTTCATTTTCCCAAGTTTCAACCCACTGCATTTGCCACAAGACAATCAAGGCCAACAAAGCCCTCATCCCACCGTTTCCTCAGCGAAAGCCCGAAGCTTCGCCCGGCCTTTCTGACCCGAGAACCGCATCAGCGCGAGCGTTTAGCTGGCGGCCTCTCGCGCGTTAGCCGAGACTGGAGGGGGGAATTTGCGCGTGCCCGACATGTCTGCAAAAGTGGGGTGTTGCGCGTGGCAGCTTGCTGCTCGCCCCGCTTTCTTTTGCAATAATCGACCCACCCCGCCATCGCGTTGCCCTCATGAAGATCTTCCAAAAATCCTCACCTGATGCTTATTATTCTCTGCTTGAAAAAGCTCCCATCCCTTCCGGTCTATAAGGAGCAAAATGCTCTTGTAAGGCTGTTCATGAATGATCAAATTGTCAGCATTCTCGACGCTTCAATAAACATGTCAAATATCTCCGGAAATTCTCAGTCGTCCAGGTCATGGTTGTCCCAAAGGGACTTTTTTTCAAGAGGCAACTGGACTTTCTGGGTTTTCTTTGAAGGTGTGTTGCTTCTTATCCAAGAAACTTCAGTTCTGACTGGATGGTGGGGAATGCAAGGGGTATAAATTCTTCCATTAGCCACTATCCAGTCAGAGTTGAAGAAGCTTCTTTGATGAGAAGCGAGAAGTCTTCAAAGAAAAATCAGAACTTCCAGTTGCCTCCTTAAAAAACACCTTTGGAACATATGTCAAATACTGTGCCCGCATTCCTATTATTTTCCTTTTCAGATGTACTTTCTGTACACACACCCTGACCATTGTTTAGAATCGTAGTCTTAGGGTTTTATTTAGATTTTGATTTAGTGAAATAGGGTCTGCCTTATGATTGCTGATTAAAATGTGCTGCCTATCACATCTGAAAATATAGAGGTCTTTGCTCTGTGTTTCCTCAGCAGGGGAACACAAGGACTTTCCAAGTTCTAGCAAAATAGATAAATAATTTCCATAATATGGTCTTGACCTGTTTTTCTTGCTGGTTGCCTTGGAATACTAATAGTAAAGACTAAATATGTTCTGATTTTTTGTTTCTTTACTTGTAATAAAAGTTATGTTAGCTAGCTTCTTTTTTTTTACAAATTAAGTTAAAATAAAGAAGTTTGCAGAAACCACAAAACTGAGTATTAAAGAATAGTTGCAGTCAACAATGTAGCCTCCCCAGCTCATTTTAAAAATTCTAATATTGGTATGATTGGGCAACCTAATTGTTCCATTCACAATTACCTAATTATGTGTAGTTTAGTTTTAATGTGAAATCATTAATATTTTTATTAGCCCATGCTTTGCTTTCAAATTGCTAACCATAAAATCAATTAGCTTTATGGAAAATATATTAACAATAATGAACAAAGACTGAGCCATAATAATAACCAGGCATATGCTTTTCTCTTGAAAAGAAAAAAGTATTCTGATCATAAACATACCAAGGATCTCTGCACATTTTGTTTTTTTAGACTGACATTTTCATAGTGAAGCGTAATAAATGCTGATATCAATCCTTTGTGTAATACAGCAATCTGTTATTTTTATGCAAATTGTCAGGAACATCTGCCTTTACTTTCCAGGCAATTTAATAGATTAATAACCTTGATTCTATTTTTCATGGAGTATTCTATAGAATATATAATTATTTTCTACATTTATATACAACTGTTATACCAAATGTGCAAGGCAGTTTATATTATATAATTATGACTTACAATCTTACAATTCATAAAGAGCATGGAACAAATAAAAAGGAATAGAACAAAGGCCCAAAAAAATAAGCAAATTTCAAATATTGAAATTCAGGTTTATAGAAACAGAGTTAGGAGTTACCATTTAGCCACTGCATCCAACCTCCTATTTTATGTAAAATCCAAATATAAATAAAAACATCTATGAAGGTAACTACTGTGGTTTGAACATACCTAGGTGAATGGGAGAATATTATGTTTCAGGTTCTACTATCCAACTGATCTTAATATTTGGAAGTTTTTTTTCCTAACATTTAACTAGAATCTGCCTTCTCACAACATGAATCCGTTATTCTGTGCCCTGCACTCAGGGATGATGGAGAACAGGACTTGATCTTCCTGTGAAGTTCTTTCAGGTATTTGAAAAAATGCTATCACGCTCATCCTCCTGTAATCTTATGTGCTCATATTTTTCTACTATTGTTTTCATTTAGTCATTGTGATGACCCAGGGTGGGATACAAAATAAACACAGTCACAAAAAACAGGTGAAACCCCTTTTATTCCTTCACTTTGCTTCCAAATATTCCAAGCTCCAAATATCCTTGACTGGAGACAAAAAACCTCCCACACAAGTAGTTACAAGAAGGAGGAAATGCCATTTAAATTATAAAGAGTAAAAGACAACACAAACCAGGCAAGATAAGGGCTTGAAGACGTCCACAGATATCAGATCACGCACTGGGAAGGATGCCAAACTCAGAGAGGAACAATAAACTATTTATTTATTTTATTTATTTTATTGCACTTTTATACCGCCCCTCTCCCGAGGGACTCGGGGCGGTGTACAGCAGT
>JANHFN010005003.1:42831-58125 GCA_032468175.1 Toxicocalamus goodenoughensis
ACTTGGAACATCTCATATAAAATGATGGAATAAATAGTTTAGTCATGGATGATTAATAACTGATAAATATATAAGCATATATTAGTTTGACAATGTGAAAATTGATATAAACTGTGAGTAAATGACTATAAAAGAATAGCACAAAAGATTTGTAACTAACTGACATACTGTATGTATATAAAATGGAAGATGGTTTCATGTTTTTATGTTTTGTATGTGTATGTTTGTTTAAAAAAACAAAACTCTTTATTAAAAAAAAAAAGAACTTTTATAATCATTTGTTCCTTTGCATTATGGATCCAGTAATTGCTAGGACAGCAGTGATGCTATCTGCCCAGGGTTTTGGATACAACTCCTCACTTCTCTTCAAATTTCCCCAGGATTGCTTTCTATCTTTTAAAATAAATGAAGCAAAAAACACTTTAAAAATATATGTGCGGAAATAAGACTAATAAGTGTGGATCCTAAAATGCCTTCAGTGTATTTGGGTTTGGATAAATCCCTGATTATTTGGATGTTAAAGAGGTGCCAAGGCATAAGAGTGCCTCTACTTTTCTGCTACTAGTTGAGTTGTTGCTCCTTTTATATTTCAGCATTTGTACATTACGCTCCGTAGGATAGCACCATCCAGCTTGATCCCAATTAGCTGAAGTATTGCAGATTATGACTGAAACTAAGTTAAAGGAAACTCCCTACTCCACTGACATTTGTGACAATTAGTGGGAGAAGAGAGTGAGAGAAAACAGGGACAAAGAAGAAAATGTGGAGATGAACTTTTTAAAGCATTTTAATGTTATAAAAATAATTCAGTTATGAATTCAGAAAAGAATATTTTGTCACCCTTTTAAGAATGCTGAGAGACCCAAACAGATGTGATTGTGTATGTGTTAGTATTCTAATGAAGAGAAGCTATGATAAAGAATGTGATTGCTGAGTCCTCATTGCCAGCTAAGTCTTGGTAGCTGACTCCAATTGCACCGTTTTTTGAATCAGCTTCACAAAACAGACAGAGAGGCAATTCACAACATAGGCATAATGTTGCCACTTTTCCAAGGAGCTAAGTTATCGCTTTCCATTGCAGGATGATTCCAGGTGAGTAAACACAATTTGAATACTCTTCAGAATCAAGCATTTATTGTCCATTTAGATCCATCACATGCTCATGTTTTTTTTAAAATAACTATTTAGAAGCAACCTCTTTATTTAACATACTGTACATTTGTATTTAATGGGGGAATCTGCCTAATTACAGGACTTGAGAACCTCATGCAAGATATATTGTGGTGCTTCAGTCAAGTGAAAGGAACTATTGACCCGGGGGTCATAGAAGGTGGGTTTATTTTTTCATCTCTTCTTGGAATCGCAAAAAAGTATTTTTTTCAGCTAATTGTTTATGCAATCATGATTTGCTGTTCAAGGGCTGATGGTGTAACCTGCAAACAGCACCCATGTGTTGATTTTTTAAAGGGCTTTTTAAAGGTCTAAAATGTGAATATTGCAAAACTTTCTGTTCTCACAGCTTTTATCCAGAATCATGATTCAGTGCATTAATCATTAAGGCAGAATGCCTCCCCCGCTCTGTTTTTGAAGAGGAAAGAGTTCTGGTACTTCATGAAGACCTTATTAATTGTTGTGCTGCAAACATTTTATTGAATTTTGATATGAGGAAAGGGAAGACCTTGAAATGTGACAAGCGAAGTCATTTTAAGTGTTCAAATGTCAAGCTGTACAATTCTTGATTTTATTTTGTCAAGCTGATTTAATAACACCTGTTATTAAAATAAATGAAATTGGGTTACCATGATCTTTTAATAATATCCGTTCTGCTGATAAGATATGGGAATTTGCCCTGAGCATAAAATTATGCAACTTTTAACCTTTTTTTTAAACAACCAATGAAATATATGTTCCATTAAAAAAAATATCAGATGCTGTAATGTGGTAAAACATTTTAAATAATATGAGAAATTATTGGGATCTCTAACAACCTGAACTCCTCACCTTGAACTGTTTGTTAACTATCAGAATAGCTAATTTTTCACTATAGCATTTTGGTTCAATTAATTAATCCATCAAAAAATAAGTAGTTTTTAATTCTTCCTCCCATATCTTGCATTTTTCTATTAATATTGCTGTTTTCTTGAGTAAAACAGAATACAGGCTTCAATGCACAGGGGATAAGGATAGGGAGCAAAGTTAAGGCTATTTTCAGGGAATCCTGCTTTGTAACAATAATAATTTACAGTATTACATTTTATGCAACCTGACTCCCAGCATAGTAGCCCTGGGACATAGTCCAAGATATATCATCAAAAAGACTATCTTTATTGTAAGGTTACACTGACAGAATCTTGCACGACTACAACTATTTCTCCCCTCTTTTCCTTTTACTCTCTGGAAAACTAGTGAGGGTCCCTACTGAAATGTTTTCCACCCTCTCCCCTCTTCTGTGGACTGAGACATCTTTTACGTGCCAGTTGTCTAGTGTGCAGCTGTCCCTCTGTCTCTGAATGCCCTTCCAACATGGCATTTACACAGCAAATCTTGAGAGGTTTACAGTTATTAAAAACATTTAAAAACAGAGAACAGGACAAAAAGCACAAGACAAATTGCACAAGACAAAAAGACAATGATGTCAAAGAAAACAAATCCAGAGGGAAACAAGGAAAAAGAAGAAATGAACCATCGTGCTCACCAAGGGCCTGGTACAGACTCTATTTATTTGTTGAGGAAGTCTTAGAATGTTAGAGCTTTACTTCTATCATCTTTAAGATGCTGATCATATCTGAAAACTTTATCATAATTTTATAATTATAGTATTCTGAAATATTGAGGGTGTTGCATGTAATAGTGCTGTGATTTGCACCAGCTTCCTAGGTTGGTGTCATGCCCATCAGAGTCTGAATCCGAGGAAGAAGCTGAACAGCTGACAGAGAATGGGATTGTGGTTCCATTGGCTGTGGAGGAGGCTGGGGAAGGGCAAAGTCTGGCTGAGCAGAGCATGAGAGAGATAGAACAAGGGAGAGGGAGTTCAGAGGAAGCCCCAGGCCCATCCCCTCTTCATCCTAGGGCACGAGGAGAGAGCAACGTGGGTTGTGTGACTTACTGGGGAGGAAATGGCTCTGATTCCCTTCATTAGCCACAGCTGGGAAAACAGTTTATAAGAAAGGCAGGCTGTGTGCAGCAGGCTGCTGGGAGCAAAACATGACTTTATCTTGTGCTGGCGTTGCTTATCTCTGTTCCTGGCATCTTTCCAACCATTTGAGTTTTGCCATGCCTTCAAGTCTGAAATTCTTGCTCCTGCCCTGCCAAACTAATTATTTCAGTTTGGCTTGATTGGACTTTAAGTTACAGTTTGTGTTGATCATGTTTTAGACTTAATTTTCTACAGTCAAAGGCTGTTCCTGGTAGAGTTTTTCTCCAGCCAGAAGGTAACCTGGACATTGGGGGCCAAGTTGGTGATAATAAAGGGACTCTTATTAATTATCTGACTGTGTTGCCTTTTTGCCATGCCCTGGGTCATCACCGTTGGTATTAATAGTGATACTAATATCAATTATATTTAAAACCTGAAGAACCTTGAGAACCATGCTGGAGACCACAAAAGCTTTGAGAAATTAGAAGTGGAAATCACAGGTTAGATGTCTAAGATACACCCTTTGTATTATTCAGGATAATCATGCCAATTTTCAGGGCATGAGACTAACTTTAGGATAAGTTCCATTGTCATCAGCATAATCACTTGCTTTTCTATGCTTCAAGATCTTTGTGGCATATAAGCTATAAAGAAAAAATAAACATTCTGAGCAATGGAGAGAGGGAAAGTACTAGTAGTCAATTAGAAAAGCTTTAGAAAATGACTATTTTATATAATAATGCACCTCCATATAATGATTTAAAACCATGTATTTCCAGGTGAGTGAAAAATCATTAGTACTCAAGAAGCAAAGTTGAAATTTTAGTTGGTTGATTAACAGTTATAAATAACGATGATAGCTTGTAGATCTCAAAGTATTATCCGGGTAGGAGAAATGTTCCCCTCTGAATTAAGTACTCAATATAAAAATGTTTTGTTCTCTAGGTGCTAGTTTCTTTTAGGATGGCCTTAATTTAAAACCGGTAACTGAAAAAAAAAGGCGGTTGAGTATAGTGGTTAAAGCACCAGACCAGAAACCTGGACACCATGAGAACTAGTTGTGCCTTATATAAGGTTGTATCTGCATGAAGCTAGCTGGGGGACTTACCTCTAGAAAGAAGACAATGTAAACCCTTTTGAAAATGTTGCCAACATATAGCAAGGAGCTGTACAGGGACTAACACCACCCCATCCCCCAAACACAACATCCCCATACGCTATTTATTGTTTATATGGTTACATTATTTCATTTGCATATTTAAAAAAAGAAATTTGTTTATGTAAATATAAATTAATCCTAGCAACATTATTCTCTAGTGATTTCTCCAACCTATAAAACTGAATTGAAAATGTTTTTTATGAATTTGTAATACAGTACAAATAAATATAGGCAATCCATGTGCTATGTATATTTTTAGTTTTATGACACTCTTCTGAGTGCTAGAAATCCTGATAAAGATCTAAAAGAAAATAAATTAAATGATAAATTAATTAAAAGCCCACATGAATTCCTGCGATACTATTGTGGCCCAACAGCGGCCAGCAGAGCTGGCAGCAGATTCAGGCAGTGAGAAGGTTGGGGAGGAACATGGGCCAGTCCTGGAGGCTGGGGAAGGCTCTGACAAGTGCTCTGCCATGGCTCTCTGACAGTTATCAGCTGCCTTCGGAGTCAGACATCAGTGAGGCAGAAGTGCAGCTAAAAACAGAGGTAGTATTCAGCAAGTTCTGACCAGTTCTGGAGAAAAGGTAGCGGAAATTTTAAGTAGTTTGGAGGGCAAGTACCACCTCTGACTGGCCCTGCCCCCATCTATTCTCTGCCTCCCGAGTCCCAGCTGATTGGTTGCCCTTCCAAAAGAGAACAGAGCTGGAAAGCAGGTTAGTGGGGTGGGGAGGGAATGGGGATTTTGCGGTAACCTTCCCCAAGGAGTGGGGAGGGAAACGAGATTTTACAGTATCCTTCCTCAGCCATGCCCACCAAGCCATGCCATACCTATCAAGCCACGCCCACAGAACCTGTAGTAATTTTTTTTAACCCCACCACTGGCTAGAGCCTGTTCCCAGTGTGCTCATGCACAGACTTGCCAGATGAAGGGAACAGCTGAGGAACAAAGGCCGACTTGGGAGTAAAGCCACAGGTGGATGGTGAATGCCCCTCCCCTAGAGTTTAAAAGAAAGCAAAAGGGGAGTGGAGCTTTGCAGGAAACAATTAGTTCTTTCTGGCATGCTTGCCAAGTATTGAAGCATCTGAAAGATATAGGCCTGGCCCCTCTTCAAGCCCGATAAAGGTTTGTAATTGGGAACTATCGTGAAAACTGTTGGACGGGATTTTGTTGGAAATTCATTGTACATCAAATAAAACGGGCTTATCAGGACGAGACTCAGCTTCGTGCTGTTGGGAGAAGCCTAAGTCAGAACAGATACTAACAAAGAGGCTAATGTATGTTGCTGCATACATTATTAGTTGCAATTTTCAAATTATCTTTAAGGGGGAGTTGACATTGGATGTGTTGCCATTGTCCAAAGGAGAGAATAGAGTCAGCACATACGTATCTAGGAAGAAATGCAACTGTAGCTCTAGGTAAAAATTGATTGAACATCCTTTGAACCACAATGCCATGTAGACTTTAAGAGGCAGCAGTCCTCCCAAATTGTGTCCTTGTTGCTTTAGAGTTAGAGGCCTATCCAATTCCCGGACCCATAAGACACCATTCTTGTGCTTTAGTATTGTTGGAATTCAGTTATTATTGTATTAGGTGTCAGTTTAATGCCTGCCCTGATAGGAACAAAGTTGGGGACAGGTCTGTGACAAAATATTTACCCTTTTGGATCTTCTGAATTTTTGCACATTTTCCCTATTTAGCATTCTTATTATTTGTTAGTTTGATTTATATAGCTGTCCAACTCTCACAAAGGATGCTGGGCAGTTTACAATTGGATAGAAAGACAAAAAATGGAATTAAAAATAAAAGGTGCATCCATTTCTTCCCCTGAAAAGAAAAACAAATAACCAAGGCCAACCAGATTGGTTCATCTTGCATTCCATTCCAGTGCCCAGTCCAGTGCCTGGGGTATATACAGTATAATGAAGATAAAGAGAACATATCAAACCAAAGTTTGATGTTTGTTTAATTTAGTTCATTAATAAAGGTGCTCAACATATGGGAAAAGTAATTGCCTGTGAATTAGATTCTTCCTGTTTTTTCTCCCTGAGCAATGTAGGTACTAACGTCAGGCCTGCATATTTTTGGTTGTTTTTTCCCCTCTTCATTGCAAACTCTGAAAACAAATAGAAAGCACAAATTAAAATTTCAACCTAAACAATTTACAGACAAGAGACTAAATGTGAAATTATGTTGGTTTCTCAGGCTGTAGTTTCAAATTTTACTGCAAGGGAAAGATGGGAATTATCTATTATACATAGTTCCAAAGGGTTGAGAATATTTAGATAATGCTTAGGAGAGCTAATTTAAATCAATAAATTCATTATTTTGTGGACCAAAAATACAATCTAAGGCTACTCCATATTTTATTACACAGGGAGAATGGCTCTTCTGTTGGACTTTCATGTATGCCTTGGAGAATGGGAACAGACTGTCAAAGTTTATGATATGGTTATTTTAATTGCTATTTGATTGTGGGTTGTTGTTTTTACTTTGGATGACAGTTATGCATTTGACTTTGCTGTCGAGTTTTTTAAACGACTGTTAGCCACTGTCATGCTCCTGTCAGAATCTGATTCGGAGGGGGAGGCCAAGCATCTGACAGGGAGTGGGAATGTGGCTCCGTTGGCTGTGGAAGAAACTGGGGAAAGGCAAAGTCTGTCTGGGCAGGGCAGGGGAGAGGTAGAACAAGGAGAAGGGAATTCGGAGGAAAACCTACGCCTACCCCTTCTTCATCCTAGGGGGATGGGGGAAGAAAGGGCCCTGATTCCCTTCATTAGCTGCAGCTGGGAACACAGTGTTTAAAAAGGGAAGCTGTGCACAGCAAGTTGTTGGGAGCAAATGAATTTATCTGGTACCATCGTGGCTTATCTGTGTTCCTGGCATCTTCACAACTATGTGAGTGTTGCTCACAAGTCTCTTGCCCTATCAAGTTAATTACTGCAGCTTTGTTTGGATTTTTAATTACAGTCTGTATGTACCTTGTTTTGGACTGAATTTTCTATAGTTAAAGACTGTTCCTGGGAGAGTTTTTCTCCAGTCGAAGGTAATCTGGACATTGGGTGCAAAGTTGGAGGGACTCTTACAGGGACTCTTCTTGTTTATTTGATTGTGTTGCCTTTGTGCCACGACCCAAGTCATCACAGCAACCCAGAATCATCTTAGTGAGATAGGCAGTCATAGAAATTGAATAAAATAAACAAACATGGCTAGATGATTGCTTTATTATCCTATAATTCTATGATATTTTCCTTGATACTATTTAGTAATTTATTTCTCAGGAGCTTTCCTCCCTACTGAGAAGTGCTATCAATCCACCCATATCAATCCATCAAGAAAACATACAGCCTGAAATTTACTGCTGCCATTGCTAATATATATTCCAAATTTTTAACTTTGCTGTTAATTCTGGCAGTCCATTGCTACAGAGCCACCATTACCAGGTTTTGTAGAAAGATAGCAGCTGACCAGGGTGAAGTGGCTCTCCAATCCCAGCCATTACTGAATCAGCTCATGAAATGGGTAGCAATGTCTATGGAGATTTTCAGTCATCCAGGTCATGGTTGCCCCTAAGTGCTTTTTCAGGAGGCAACCGGACTTTGTTTTTTTCTTTGAAGACGTTTAGCTTCTCATCCAAGAAGCCTCTTCAGTTTACAACTATCCTTGGATGCTAACCCGATAAAAAAAACCATTCATTGGTACAATTAAAGATGATTTAACTCTGTTTCACTAATGAGCTGGGAATGAAGATGAAAGAAATAAAGGCATTCCACAGAAAAGATGCTTCCGACATAAGTTGCGGTTTGCTGCCAAAAGGGGGAAAAAACCCAAGGTAACATTGAAAAGATTGTGCTAAGTCAATGCCCTCCAATGCACATGTTCTAGGGAACACACTCAATTGAACTGCCCTCAGCTTCCCCCCCCCCTTTCTTCTAAGTAGCCTTGCACGGATGAGTATTGGCGTGGTTTTAGTCCCAAAGGCATTTCTGTTTTGCTTCTATTAAATTTCTCCACCACGAAAACACAACCACTCCGAGTAAAGGCATCCCGTAAATAAGAATACAAATCGTCCTTGATTGGCTTTTAACGCGCGACTTTCCTGAATTGTAGAGTTTTCCTCTTTTCCGTTTCTGGGTTGAGGTTGCGCCCAGTCCAGCTGACATTGCGGGAAGTCTGCCCCTTTAGATGCAATGCTTACCTTGATGTTGACAGTCCTTAAGACGTCGGCCAGCGCGTCGCTCCAAAATCAGCGCCTTGAAACTTGCCGCGGCAATTTCCAAGGATCTTACACGCCCGCGCAGTGTACCGACCTTCCCCACCGAGAGCGAGCTTTCCAGGATTATCGCACGCCAGTCCCCCTCGTTGCTTCTTGTGTATTTACCAGCGGGAGGGACTTAGTCAGCAAATCCTACTCGGAGGCGCATTAGCCAATGAGGAACCTCGCCCTGCTTGCTAGGGGGCTTCGGAGTTGGCGCTGGACGCCTGCAGAAATGCGAGGCGGTCCTCGCTGGGGCTGATGGCAAAATGGGGTCCGGCAACAGAGGTGGTGACTTAGCTCGCTCAGCAATTGGCGGGATTCCGTAATGCATCCATCCACCATGTAGCCTTGCCTGCCCAGCCCCATGGAGCGAGAGGATTGTTTACCCCTCACTTTTGCATAAATGCGTCTTTGCCGCTGGAAGATGAAATGCTTTTCTCGCTACCTGCCTTACCTCTTCCGACCGCCGAACACCATCCTCTCTTCTAGCTGCCACACCGAAGGTACCCGAGCGGAGAGGAGAAGGGCAGCATGGGTGGGACGCGAGGTACGGCGCAGAGCCGAGGGGAGGAGAAAGTGGGAGGAGAGCCTGAGGTCGCCTTTGGCAGCTGGTGCGTGACCGGGGTTGGCATAACCGGGAGGTGTGGGGGGGGGGCGCGTGAGGGTGAGGATCCGCGATAAGATTTGGGGAATCTCGGTGTGGCCTTGTGAAAAATCCGCCCGCCGTTCCTCATCAAGGTGAATGGTGCACGGTACTACTACCCTTCCAGGAAGGTTTTCTGGCATGGGATGCTTTTAGGCGAACGCATACAAAGGTGGTTCTTAAGTTTTGCCCCGAGAAGAAACGTAAGAGTAAGATTTACACTCCCGTGTAAGCAAACCCGCTCGGTGCATGGAAAGCATGTTTTTTACACTGTGGGTTGCTTTCACTCCCTCCCTCATCCTGGCAATCTGGATTTATTTTTATTTTTTTAAGATCTCTTGTCCTGTAGAGGTGAGATCAGCCACTGCATACAGTACAGTTAAGTTCTTAGTAAGATTTTTAGATGCTAATGAGCGAAGGTTAGCTTAACAAGGTTCTTGGGGTGGGCAAACATCCGACTTTTTTGTATGTGTATGCAAGTTTTTCCTTCTGCACTGATCTGCAGGATGTATACAAGAGCAATATCAGGCCTTTTTTAATGAATTGCCATTTATCCACAGTCTAAGAGTTAATGTAAATAATGCTTACAGAAAATAACACTGAAACGTTATATTCCTCAGACATAAAAATTATCAGGTAGAGGGGTCACTGGTGATAGGCATGGTACAAAATTCTGGATCTAAATTAGTGAGCAGTAGTATAGAAATGTTTCAAAAATGTAAGTTGTGTTAATTTCTATGTATACAAATGAATGAGCTTATTAAACATGCTTAAATAGGACTGTGGTGCTGCAAGTTAACTAATGAAAATGTAAAGCTGTAGTTGTTTATAGAGGATATTCTAAGCTGAGTTTCCATTAATCTATGTATTTTAGATCAAAACATATTTTAATTTGGCTCAGTAACTTATAATTAGAAGATGGGAAAAGAAGTTAATTTTGGGTTCTAATTGTCCTCATAACGGCCAAAACATGTAAAAATGTGCTTGAAATTGGTTCACTTGGGTTATAATTCAAATTTAGTAAATTTGCTATAAGGAAATAGCCTTGGATTATGTTTTTCTGCCTTTGATTTGTACAAATAAAATATTTCTACAATGATATGTTCCATTGTTACATGATGATCAATCTGCATCCTACAATTTTTGGGCTTTTTCTAGCATTGAGTATTTCTGAAACAAATATCACAATAATTTAAGATCCATTTGTTTTAAAAAGGCATGTTTTTAATATGACAGGATTTCCAAGCATGTTTTAGATACCTATCTTGATTTATCTTAACTTGCTATCATTTCTGTTTGCTTTCTTCCTTCTTGTCTCATTTTCTCATTATTTTGATAATAAACTTTTCAGGGAAGAATCTGCCCTTTTGACTTCTATGGCTCTTTCAGTCTTTCCAAATTTGATACTGATCAAATATACTGGATTAGTATATATCTTCAGGCCAATAAAATGTGTAAATTGCAATCCAATTCAACACTGCAGGGTATATAATTAAGTAAAGTTAATGAAATATTAATATTGATATTGTTGCAAAGTAATATTGAAATCAGTGCAAAGGAATTGCCAGATAATGACACCTGAAGGTAGACCTAAAATATACTAAAAGAAAACAAAAGCAATGAGATGGGTGATAATTTAATAAATAGAAAATAATAAAAATGGATATTCCTAAACTGATCTGCTGAAGGAATGGGCATAAATGGAAAGCAATCAACAGCTATCCCTATAAAGGGTAAAAGCTAGTTGATATTTCTTTCTTTTTGATGTTAAAATAACAAACAGTGGGAGAGTCCAGGAGATATGGCCACTTCTAAATTTGATATTGGAAGTAACTGGATATATTATCCCTTGAATTCCTTGTTTATACTGTAAATTTCTTAGCACTTGTTTGGAATCAAATGGCACTAAATAAAATAAAAAGATAAACAATAAACACTATCAAAACTAAAAATGTGAAGCCACTTCAATCTAACCATAGGAGGGAAGCAAATAAAAATTATTATCAATTATTCCTGTAATTGATGTGTAGGATTACACACTTTTCCAATTTCTCATTTCCAACCATTGGCCCAATATTTGTTTGTTTATTTAAACAATGTATACGGCTACCCGTCTTATTACAGTACTGTGATTCTGAGTGGCTAACTTAAAACCAGAAAACGGCAAAACAGATCAATTAAAAAAGAAATTACAACAACAATTAATTGCTATATCATATGCCAGCGATCGAAATAGATCATTCTGTTTGGATAAGATAAACAATAAACAAATCAGCAAATCTCTCCTAATATTGGATTCAAATGCCTGAGGTAGGAAAAACAGGTCTGTAGTCACTTATGTAAAACCAGGGCCATCCTGATCTGTTGGAATGCTGGTCTACAAAGCAGATGCTACAGTAGTGAAAGCATAGCTCCTGAATCCCAGAAGATGGATTTGCTTAAAGGAAGAGACCAGAAACATGGCCACACTGTCATTCCGGGAGGGGGGGGAAGCCAAATAATCTGAGGTAGTAAGTCCCCCATAAGTAACCTTTGCTCTGTGCAATGTAGACACTAACCATCATCTTGAATTGCAGTCCAGAAACTCATTGGAAGTCAGTGCATTTTGTCGAGAAAGACTCAGAACTGCTTGCACCACCACGTTCTGAACCAATTGCAACGTTTGAATGGTCTTCAAGTGCAGCTCCATGTAGAACAGGGGTGTCAAATTTGCAGCCCGCAGGCCAGGTGCATCACATGCTGGCCCCACCCCCACCCGGTTTAGCAAAGGGGAAAAAAGTCTCGATACATCACGTGACACCACAAGTTTTACTCTCCTGATGTAGAAACATTCTGGCTGGCTCAGGAATTCTGGGAGCTAAAATCCACAAGTCGTAAAAGGGCCAAGGTTCCCTGTTTACAGTAATACTGTTATACAGTAATCAGTGTATTATCATCCAGAAACAGATGCTATTGGCTCAAAAGTTGAACTGGGCAAAGACCCTCAATGGCTGCAACTTACTTCTGGGTGCCCTCTGTTTGGGATTGAACTGAAGCCCATTCTTCTTTATCCAGACTCCCAAATCTCTAGGCATTGGGAAAGAACCTTGACAGCATCATTTGGTTGTCTTGGGGCAAATATTTATAGTTGGGTTTCTGTGGTATGCTATGTTTTACATAAAGTTTGTTGCCACAATTGATTGTCTTTATGCACCATATGGAACCGTAAACATTGTATTATGGCATTGTGCAACTATGAACCTTCTTGATATAGTCAAGTGGATTTTTATTATTTGTTACAATATTTTTATGTTATTTTATGATGGTTTTAGTTACAGTATTCTCTTGTAAACAGTTTGGGATTCTAGGAGGAGGTGGCATAATCTGGGCATAAATAAATAAAAAATACAAAGCTGCAATCTCAGATTAAGGAGAATACTTTTGAAAGTCATCCAAAGATTTTGTGTGAATTTGACATGATTTTGACTGATGATTGGTTTGGCACAAATTGTATCATAACTCAAGTTACATAATTTGTATAATAATTTGCACTCTTTGAATGATGATGTCACAACACATGAGATAATTGCAGATTGTGCCTGATGCAAATGTTACTCATGTTTTTTTATATGGTAGCAAATAATTCTGATCTACATCTTCATGTTTGAAATCATCCAGTAAGGGCCTATTTTGCCTATATTTCTTTAATGCCTTTGATGTCAGATTTTAAATAGCCTCGGCTTTTCTCCAAATTCAGAAGCCTTTTTTTTCTTTATTTTTTTGTTGTAAGTTTTTATTTTATTTTATAACATACAAAAATCCAATTTCAATTGAACAGTGTATTGTCTGGGTACAAATCATTTTAGGAAATAATAATCACAATATTTACAACATTATTCATTGCATTAATATCAATTATATTAATGTTAATAACCATAATAATCATGACATTTGGTTAACCAAGTTACTGTATCTTCCTTATATCACTAATCCTTTCACATATTTCCCTGTTTCTAGCTTCTGTTTTTGTCAGCTAACCATTGATAAAATAAGGCCCAAGTTCAAAAAATATTCAGTTTCTTCCTTTTCCTTAATTGTAAGTGTTAGCTTATCCATTTCTGCACATTCTAATATTTTTCTAATCACATCTTCATCTGTTAGGATCTCTTCACTTTTCCATTGTTGTGCAAATACTATTCTCTCTGCAGTCAATACATGTAAAATCAGATATATGTTCCCTTTGTTATACTATGTGGTAAAATGCCCAGCAAAAATGTCTCTGGTTTCAAATCTATATGTTGTTTTATCATTTTTTATGTATTTTTGTCCAATATTTTTTCACTTTTTGACATGTTTACCACATGATAGTATGACCCAGATATCTAGTATTCAGAAGCCTTTTCTGTATAGAATTCTGTGAAAGGAAAATATCTGGTTAATTTAAAATGCTCATGTGTTTTGAAGGTTCAACATTTTTCTTTATTTTAATGAAATGTTTGACTTTCTAATGCAATTATCCTAAATAAAATAATACCAGACCAAGTAATAAAGTAATATATCAAATGTGTTTGATAGAGATTGCTTTGTTTTGATCAACCTGTGGAAACTTATTTCAAATCATGTGATGATAATTATCTTCATCCCAAAACTCTGGCTTAAGACAATCACTGCACATGTTACACATGTATTGAAAGAGGAATCCCAGCATCTTAGGGGAAGTCACACATTTGGATAGACCTGAAAAAAATAATGATGGCTTATTGCTTACATTACTGATTTTTGCATGATAATTGTGAAGTCATAGAATTCCACCATTGATTGCCACATTTCTGGAAAAAAAATATTGTGTTATATTTTATTATTTTATATTTCTCACTGACACAATCTATTAAAATTATGCAAGAATACAGAGAGCCAGGGTACTGTAGTAGTTAAGGGCTTGTATCTTCCAGAACCGTGATCATGAACCTATGGCACGTGTCCTGGAAGTGGTACGCAGAGCCACCTCTGCTGGCATGTGAGAGGTCATCCAGAAGAGCCCCACTGTGCATGCACGCCCACCCCCCACCAGCCAGTTGATTGTCGGCTATCTGCCAGGCATGCATGGGGGAGACATGTGTATGGGAGTTGCACGCTCATGCGCAGAGGCATGTGGTGTGCGGGGGGTTGCATGCGCATACGCAGAGGTGTGTGGTGCTTGCGCAGGGAGCATGGGGAGTCACACACACATTGCATCATGGTAGCAGGTACCCGAGAGTGTGCACTTTTGGCATGCAACGTGGAAAAGGTTAGCCATCACTGTTCTAGAAAATCCAAATTCAAAGTTACCCATGTCCATAAAAGCTCAGTGGGTAATTTTAAGCTAGTAAATTCTCCATGCTGCATCGAGAGCCCAGGATGGGTTGACTCCTTCCTATGACATCATTTAGCTGAGTCTATACTTAAATATAAAAGCTAGCCCACGGGAGAGACCCCAGCTTTTGACTCAGCTCCTTTCAGTCAGTAGCTGTGTCTCTGAAAGTGTTCTGTTGGATAGCTCTCACCAGCGATCTTCAATACTATTTCCTCGCTTCAAGGAGCTCCCAGGGAGCTGCTCTTCCAGGAGAGCAGGGCTCTCTCTCCTGCAATGTTAGGAGCAGCGTTACCAGAGCTCTGTGCAGGCAAGCTGGGCAGCGTCTGTAGACTTCTCCCAAGCCTGTGGTTTTGAGCGATCGTAAAAATGATAGGCAAACCGATAAGAGCGCAAGCCAGCTGATCATTTGGCCAGCGGCTGCGTTTTTCCCTTGCTGACTTCACTCGGGGCTCTGTATAGCCTAAGGAGCGATTCTTCAATCTCAGAGCCTGTTTCCCCTAGTCAGCAGCCATCTTGGATTGAAGCCGTCCACCACGAAGTGAGCAGCCATTTTATAAGCCCAGGGGCCATTTTATACTCTAAAGGACTTACTAAAATTTTCTAAACAGTTTCTTTCCAACGCAAGAGCCTTTATTCTACAAATGGAGCAAGATAAGGCTCAGGCAGATTCCCCCCCCCCCCAATGGAACAGTATCTTAAGCCCAATAAGAGAAAAAGACGTAGGCAATGCACCCAATCAGTTCAGAGGGAGGTAGCTGCTAAAAT
>JANHFN010005004.1:0-12550 GCA_032468175.1 Toxicocalamus goodenoughensis
TAGCACTAAACTGTCTATCTTGGCTTATATATTCTCTACCCAAATATTCGTTAGGTAACCTTATATTCCTAACAGTTGCTTTCACATTAATCCAGATGTTGACATTGGAATTGGAATTTTGTCCTCCTATCAAGTTCTTTCCAAGGACCTGGGATAGGCAGATGATGTTGCTTATTAATATTAAAGGTATCATCTCAGGAAATAAGCTGTTCCAAATAAGCTGCCTTTATAATTGACTTATAGTGATTTTGTTTAATTGCATTTAGGAGGTGAATGGCATGGTGGCCTAGAGATATTCACCTCCCACTCAGAAGGTTGAGAATTCAACCCTAGGTAGCAACAGTTGTTTTTCTCTCAGGGTACAAAGAGAAAATTTCTGCTGAAAACTCCATGTAGCTGTCAGGAAGGGCATCTGGCTAATTACTGCTCAGCTCCATTCAGTTACCCCTACTCTACCCTAATCAGGAAATTATAGGGTTGTAAAAAAGTGATATTTTGGGATTGAACTCAAGGTACCTATTACTATTGCTCCTATCTTTCTTTTCTTTTGCAACAATCTATTTCTATTTGCAAGTATTTGTATTTTGTGATTTTTGTCCAGTTTTTTGTCTTCCATTCTGCTATCTCCAGGTACTGCCATGTCCACTACCTAGATATTTTTGTCTTTCTGTTCAACAGAAAGTCTTGTGAAATCTGGGGTGTTATGTGGCAGGCTCTTGTCTGTTTGAATTATAAAATCACAGAACATTTTAGCTTCTACATTTTCTATAGAGTCTGTCTACTTTTTGGGCCCCCAGTTCTTGCTTGCAGAAAAATGGTAATTCTTGCAGATCTTCCAGTGCCCATTGTTGCTACATTGTTGTTATACTGCTGCTTGAAATGAATCTGTGCAATTTTCTTGCAGCTAATTAAGTGTCCACTGTCTCTTCAGTTTCTTTGCAGAGTCAACATTTCTTGTGTGTTCCTGTCTTTATATAGTTTTGTTCTTAAGGCTTGTTCTTGTGCAGCCAGAATTAGCTTTCATGTCTTTTTCTTCAATTTTCCTGCTCTTAGCCATTGTTGTAGTTATCAGCTTTGCCTGGTTTTTTTGTTTGTATATACTATGTAATTTACCTTGCCTTTCCATGTCTTTTCTCTTTCTTATTTATTTATTTCCTAACTTTTTATTTTTATAAATAACTCAAGACAATAAACAAATCTAATACCTCTTCTTCCTCCTCCTATTTTCCTACAACTCTGTTGTTGCTAGCCTAGATTAATTACCCAGTCAGCTTTCATGCCTAAGGCATGACTAGAACTAAGATCTCTTGGTATTCTTTAAGCCTACATGGTGTGCTAGTTTCAGTGCATCATTGTTCTTCAGATATTCTTCTTATGACTTTTCTTCTTCTTCAGTATTTGGTGTACTTGCAATATTCTACATTCACCTATTTTTCTTGGTAAGTGAAGTTGTTCGACATCACTACATACATGAAATGCGTGCAGTGTATTGTCATTATTCCCCTGGGTTGTTTTACGCAGACTTTAATTCTACTTGAGTTCCAATCCACTATTCCAACTTTGTATCTAATGACTGGAATTACCCAGAAGTTTTATTGCCTTAATGGCATTTTCTCCACTGTTTTGAATTTAAGATCCTCAGTCATCTGATAGCTTCACTTTTAACCATCTCCTTGATTTCTGTATGCTTGAAGTTTTTGCTATAGTTCTTAGAAAGTCACATGAAAAAAGTTCTGGTCACTTATTAATATGTAGTTATATGAAAGCAGATTATTTGAAGCCCCTCCTCATTTGGTCCTAATTTAAATTCTATCTTCTGTTATATCTCATTCTATGACAACCTATTAAGTTGAATGCACTTGCAAACAATCCAGCAAATTAATGGGCATACATGTGATGAATATCTACATATTGTATATGTGTTAATGCACTGATGAAGTCTAGAAATTCTTCTGCTTCTTATGATGGAAGAAGGAAAGACTACTTATTGCTTTAAAGAATATTATGGTAATACCTGAAAAGTGAATGCAATAATTTGAAATAGAGAAAGTGACTACTGATTAGGTAGTGTTCTTTGTTCAGCCACTGGCAAATTTTGGGCTGGATAATGCTTGTGAGCATCCTATTTGCAAAATATTCTGGACATACCTTCATTTATGGACACTGAAGACAAAATGGAAGTATATAGGCTAGATTTAAAGTGCTGTAGGAATGAAACAGTTTTGTAAGGGTTCAAATGGCTATATATAGTTCCCCTATGAGATTCCACTGATGAGGATAGACTTGATCCTGAATTTCAATCACACCGATTCTAACATCTAACTATTATTTCATACTAACTTTCAATGCTGTTAAATGCTGCACATAATCTCAGTTCTTTATCCCGCTTACAATGATTTAGCTATGATAAAGGGCATTATAGCAAAACAACTTTTATTGCCTTTGAATTACCTAAAATTTCACTTACCCCTTAATGTTGTAGCATTATGTTATCATTTAAGATAATTACATCAAATATCTGAATTCTGAATGACAATGCCAGTCCAAATTTCATTGGAATCAATATAAATGAAGGACTTTATTGTTTGGATAAAAGAAAAAAAAGAGCTTGAATATGCTATTCTCTGTGTTATCTCTCTGTGTTCTTAAGATCTCCAGTTTTCTTTTATTCTTGTTTTTTTCAGCATGCTTCTTGATTTCTTTCACATCACTTCTTTTTATTTACTTTCTCTTCTAATATTCCTTAACCTCAAATATGCATTCTTTTTTCCCCACATTCATGGAAATGCTGAATGCTGTCATTAACATTGTGGTTTCTTCTTTTTCTGCCAATACTACTAATGCTCATTCTCTCCTTCACAATGAGTCAAATCACTGGTTCATTACCTCAATATTTAGCTTATGGAAGCTATTTTTATGTCTGTGCTTTCCAGATGTGATGTTATGACTGTGATTATCCCCAAACAGATGGTTGTCATAATTGCCAGAATGAGAGGGTTTCAAATCAAAAATAGTAGAAGCTATTAGATTGCAAAAGGCTGGTTTCTCAGGATGATAATGGTGATTTAAAGATTTTAAATTGATTTTTTTCCCTATCTTGACCTGGAATGACAGGAGTTGAACCTTTTCATATGGAATGCATGAGATTTATCAGTGAGCATACTTATCATATCCTGGTTTTTCAGTCTGAATACAGACTTTATCATTGTACTGGAACCATAACAATAAGTTGTTGTTTGCATTGGGGAAAATCTCACCTGGCTACATCATGTAAAGGGCCAATATAGACAAAAATGAAGCTTCAGTCTGGAGGTGGTTGCAGTCTTAGTATACTGACACTGCATGAATTATTCTTTCAATGGAAAGCCTTCACTACAACAATGTGAAGTAAACAACATCTCCTTTTCTTTCTCTAATTAATGATGACTGCTTATCGTGGCTAACATCATCTAAATGTATTACTGTTCTTCAAAAATCCACCTACAGACAGGGTCACGTGTAACCAAAAGAATTTATAATTCCTGCCTGCAATGACATTATTCTTCTTTTATTGCAGTTACCTTCATTGGAATTGATATTTTGCCATTGCTCTTCTGTGGAGTGTAAGTAACCCTATTGATTACTTGTTAGAACTCTTCTTGCTTCACTAACTTGAATCCATTTTTCATATCACACTCAGCTGATCTTTTTTAGGTATCTTAAGTTTGATGGTCATTAGTTCTTCTTATCTGTAATGGAATGCCTTGGATTTTATTTCCTTCTATATAGATTTACTTTGTCACTTTATAATCTGCAGTAGCTACCACTGATCTTTTGCTTCAGCTATAATTTTTAAAATGTTAGTTATTAACAGCAACTGGTTTATTGAAATTGGCGAACCATGCAAGCTGTAAACCTTGTGGTATTTAGTTTAATACTGCTTCAATAAATATAGAGCAGAAAGTTTTGGAGAAGATTATTATTAGGAAGATTTATAATATTGCCAATATTCTTAGAAGCACAGCTAGGGGTACAAGAATTCAGCAGCTGTGTGGATCTATTGTTCCCATTGTCATCAACATAATGGATTGTCACTGTTCATAATATCCCATATTTTTTAAAAAATGCAAATGACTTAAAAAAACTAAATGATTTCCCAGTTGTATTTTTTTCTATAATATATCCTTTGGCTTTGTGTTTCAAATTTTACCTCAGAGTTAAAACATTATCATAGGTAAAACTTTATGGGTGCACAGTAAAATTAACTATTTCACTTCTCACTGTTTTTTAATCAGTATGTTCTCTTTATTAGGACTGATTTGGTCTAAGGATCCACAGAAGTAT
Source organism: Toxicocalamus goodenoughensis (assembly GCA_032468175.1). Lineage (NCBI taxonomy): Eukaryota > Metazoa > Chordata > Lepidosauria > Squamata > Elapidae > Toxicocalamus > Toxicocalamus goodenoughensis. The sequence continues at coordinate 4,324 of JANHFN010005004.1, forward strand.
CCCACTGCATGTTGACAAAAATAACTTTCAAATTAATTACATATAAAACAATATATAGTGTTTAACATCTCTCGGTTTTTATTACACTTTTAGGAAGCATTGTGCTGCTCTGTTTTCTGTAGAAAGCAAGTAGTAGTCAAACAGTCTAGGTTAAGAGAATGTTGATCAGTCTACCACAAGCAATGATCATACCTAGTTTGAGACCTATAGTCAGCAGAAGTTGTACCATGTCAGGAAATAGGCAGAATGCTGGTCTAGAAATAGTCAAGAGTCAAAGTACAGATAGCCCTCAACAGTTTGTTCAGTGACTGTTCAAAGTTACAACAGTACTGCAAAAAACCATTTTTCACACTTATGATCATTGCAGCATACCATAGTCATGTGATCAAAATTCAGATGCCTGACAGCTGACTCATACTTATGATGGTTCCAGTGTCCCAGATTCACGTGGTCACTTTTTGCACCCTTCTGACAAGCAGCATCAATGGGAAAGCCAGATTTGCCTATCAACCATTTTACTGACATAACAACTGTAGTGATTCATTTAACAACTGTGGCAAGAAAGGTCATAAAATGGGGCAAAATTCACTTAACAAATGTCTCATTTAGCAATGGAAATTGTGGGTACAGTTGTGGGCATAAGTTGAGGACTACCTGTAACATAGAATAAGATGGATGGTTGCAAACTTCATTTATAAGGATTTGCTGAGTATGACTGTATTCAGTGCTGGTATTCTACCGGTTCGGCCCAGTTCTGGTGAGCCGGTAGCAGCAATGAGCAGTGGAGACTGAACTGCTTCTCTCTGCTCTGCTGTTGGGCCTGTCCACCCGCACGGGCTCCCATACTCATCTTTATCCACTGAATTTGAAGCACAGCACAGAATAGTGCCATGTTGCAGCTGCTGAAGTGACCGAGATTGTGCAGACTTGCACGAGGTGAGTTAGAACGCCTCTGCACCTGTGCAAAGTGTGTGTTTGGTGTGTGCGTGCACACAAAGTGTGTGCACATGCACAAAGTGCACCCACTAAGCCACGCCCACCGAACTGGTGGCAAATTATTTGAATCCCACCAATGACTGTATTGCTTTAAATGTCCAAGATAAACAGGTATATGAGTAACTATTAGCTAACACCCATTGCTAGCAAGGAATCTAGCTTTTCAGACTCACATGTTGTGCTGTGTTTTGCAATGATTATGACTTTTTTTAGGATTAGTCTTTATAATCCTGATTCTGGTTCCATGAGATAGATGGATGAAGTTCTGCTTCCCTGAGAGATTGACTAGGTACACCTTGTTGTGCCTCAACACCTTCCTATTCCAAATTTGAGCTGGACATTATATATTGCATAAAGTATTCTATTTAGCGCTTATTTTTTCTAAATGTATTTATTTTATTTTATTTATTTTATTTGTCAATCACTTACAAGATAATAGGTATAAATATAAACATGAGCAAGAATACAGGAAATAGGTATGAATAAATGTGGACAATAGCACAGGGACAGGAGGCACGAGGGGGCACTTATGCATGCCCCTTAAATATACTACTCATAATTAGATATGAGGTTTGCCTATGAGACTGGCAGCAGTTGCTATGTTTCCTTTAAATCAAGACTTAACATGTGGAGTTATTTGTCTTTCTCCTACATCAGAAGATCTTATGTGATTTCCTGCTTCCCATCTCTAGGTGATTTAATGTCAAGTCGAATTAAAATCTGGACAGAATAGTTTATAGCCTATCTTTAGTAGTTCTTACATGAACTATCTTGTATCTTATATCATAAACCATTACAGAGAATTATAGGTTGTTTATAACCTATCATCAGGGCAAGAGACAATAAAACCAATTGCAAGAAAAAAAGTACACTGAGTTTTTTAAATCATCTTGTAGTTAATCATGTACCTTTTTATCAAGTAAGCTGAATCCAGAACATAATCACGCAATGTTCAATGATTAACAGTATGAATGACTACAAAAATGAGAATTGAACCACATGTTCATGGGAACATCCTTACAATTCACCTTAACTAATATTACACGGAACAATATCGTTCTACATCAAATATATGCCAGCCAGCATGATGTAATGGTGAAGGTGCTGAACTATATACCCATTCTCCCTTAGGCATGGAAACTAGCTTGGTATCATGGGCAAACAAAAAATTCTCATTGCATTATTTATTGTGCAACTTTGCTGTAAGAAAAAGCAACTATAATTAGTGCAGTCCAAAAGCAAAAGGTTCTGCCACCATGCTGGACAAATGCTAAGAAAAAGAATAATAATATATCAGTTATATAGATTCATAAACTTTAGGATAATATGACAAGCAACTGTACTGTTAAAAAAGAATCAGATGTAGAACATTATAAGCAAGCAAATAATGAAGTGCATTGCTTACCAGTATATGGAAATCCATATACTGGTAAAATAAAAAATAGCATTCACATTAAAAACAAAAATAAAAAAATCATGTATTTTATCCTTCGTTCTTGATCCACATAGAGAACTACAAGCATCATCTTCAGACCATCTGGCACTAGTCTTTTTTTCCTCCAATTCCAGAATCAGGAATAACATACCAACACCTAATTTTTAAAAGTACCACCACTTTGCCCAAAGGTATGTATGCAAGTTCAATACTTCTCTTAAAGTAGATGTGTCCTTTTATTTTAAGAAATAAATAAATATATATCCCTACTTTCTGATATAACGAATAAATTGAAGTATAACTGTGTTTTCAGCCTAGTTCTCATCCTTGATATCTTCAATACATAGTTTTCCAAGATTGAACAACACCTCTGTATTGTTTTGCCTACTTTTTAATTTTTGTTTGGATTATAGTGCTTACTTTCACATTCAGAAATGGAATGTTATATCAGCTTATTTTACATCAGTTAATTGGGCTTCTTTAATTATTCTTTAGATCCAATCAACTTGAATATATTTTCCCTAATATGCACATTTCATGGGATTCATTCTCATTTTTCCATAATACGTATTTGTGCATACATTTTTTTCTAATATATACTTCTTTCTTTCTTTCTTTCTTTCTTTCTTTCTTTCTTTCTTTCTTTCTTTCTTTCTTCTTTGTAAAAATTCTAAGTGGTATGAATTAAAATTCATAACTTTATTCCAGTTATGAACAGGTTCAAGAAGTGTGAATTGACAAGTTCACATCAAATAAAATCTGAACAAATCTTCTCCATTCCTTCTGTGTTATTCCAGACTTCTGATGAAAACACAATGGGCATTGGGAGCAAGATTATTAGTACAATACCTTCTTTCCCTCTGGGTTCATTGATCATAATTCACGTCTAATGTATCTCATGGCTTATTCTGAAGCAATTAGTCTTCATGGCTTATTTAAAGGAAAGACTAAGCAAATTTGATATAAAAGTATTTGATCTCTATAGATATTCATCACACAATGTCTGAGGAAATAATAACCATTTGGTGAAGGTTGGTGGATGAAGACTTCTATCCTTCCAAATAAGAATGTACAATTCTATTTTGCTGGTTGGAATCCAGCATCTTAAGAGGAAAAATCTGACTACTCTCTCCCAATTCCAGGCTTCATAATGTTTAAAAAGTTTTAAAATCTATTATTTCTGTGGTCAAATCTAGAAAAGCCCTACTTGTCTCATGGCTCAGTGATCAGTTAATGTCAACTTGGAGAACTCATAATTTAAATTCTAATTTACATATAAATATACCAGTGGTCTAAAAATCTCCTTTTTGCATTTTATTACTTAAAGGATGAAATTACACTTCTAAAAAATATCTTAATTTACAGAGAGATAAAAGAGTTTTAAAAAAGAAGTTTGCAGTAACACTAGAGTTAAGGCTTTATTGCTATTTCCCTTTTAAAAAAGAGAGATTGATTTATTTAACATTCAGGCAACTTATTTCATGCTAAACTGTAAACAGTGCTCTTTAATGATATTGTTCTTCTCAGAGTCACAGATAGAGAAGCTTAAGCTAATCCCACTTCATGTGGTATCAAGGTTACACGTATCACTTAACATCTTTCCACTAGCAGAACTGCTAGTCCCAAGTATTAAGTCACTCATTTATATTTCAGTCAATTTTTACTAGAATTGTGGCAAGCATTATCTGTCTGGCATGCATTTAACAGTAAGGTAGTCTCCTTTTATTGTCCTTCAAACCTGTATATTGTAGGTCATCTGACAGTTTCAGATGTGATTTCAAATTGGGGCTTATTCTTAAATTAAGTATGAAATTAATAACAGAATCAGCAGAGCTGGTACTTGTGCTATTAAACTCAATTTTGTATTGTCTCTACATGCCTAATTTTAAAACTACTGCAGAGGTATTATTAACCAATAATGCCTAAGTGTAGATAATATATTTTCTTAAACAGTCTAAATTTGGAAAAGCAAGTTTGCTAAGAAGAAAAAAGTGTTTATGACATGCTTCTATGATTTAAATACAATAAATCATAATTACATATTTCTAATAGAAATAGATTGTATTTAACTTTTCATTCACAATCAATTTATAAGCTGAATTTCCCCATATTAACTGTAAGTTATGATTATTTTGACAGATTCTGGTTAAAACTCTGCATTATAATCAGTGAAAAATGGCAACTAAGTCTTTACCCAATATTAAGGCCCTGTTATTTTGTGACATTACTGCTTTTTAATTTGTTTTTAAAGCTTTTGGAGCACTCTTTGGAAGAGAATATTGCTTTTAACTAAAATATGGTGCTACTCTATTAAATGTATGGATAGTATACTCTAATACAATGGCAGAATAACAAACAAGTAAAATGATGCCATGCAGATAATATATACTTATTCAGTGAGAAAATACCCAGGTTTCTGTTGAAATCTGCACACACATGAGAACAACTGAATTAGATTAGGAAATGATGCATTTAAGTCTCTGTCTTGCACACACACACCCCAATGTATTCATGCAACTAGTTACCTATATGATATTTACATCACTTCCCATTGTATCATGCCATCCTGTAGAACATCCCAAACAAAAGCCCATAAGATTATACCCATGATCTACTGCTAGAGAATGTTATGTCTCAGTAAAGCAAGCTACTACTGGCATTCTGCCAGCAGCTAAAACCACTTGCTGCTTTGCCACTCAATATTTTCTCCTCTTTGCTACCTCTGCATTGGGAAGAACATAGTTTTCTGCCGTTCTTCGTTACCTAGTTAAAGAATCTTACTCTAAACCAGTGTTTTTCAACCTTAGCAACTCTAAGATAGGTGGACTTCAACTTCCTTAATTCCCCAGCTAGCATGGATTTGAAATTCACACATCTTAAAGTTGCTAAAGTTGAGAAACCCGTATTTTCATGGTCTAAAAATACCTGTGACACCCAAGATGCATTCACTGCTGACCATACAATGCTAGGGCAATGATCTGCTCGCTGTTGCCCCAATAGTTATTGAGCAGCTGGGTATTAAGAATGGATAAGTGGACAGCAAAATCTGCATTTGACTATGGGCTGTTCACAGGTTCCTCTGTAAGTGAACAATGGCCTTTTTATACTTGTGAAACAATGATGACTTATATAAAGTCTTATTTATTATGATTGCTTCTGAGTAAGCTTCCATATTAGTCTTTCTAATCTGAGTGATGACAAAAATAAGAGACAATTACAAAGGGAGGAAAATGATTCTCTGAAATATGAAGTATTTCAATTTTCTATTGCTTCATAAATGGTAATGTTTTTTTGAAATTTGATTTCCATTGTATTTCATGTTGCACAGAGATGAAAAAGACAGGCGGGCAGACAGAGACAAAGATAGAGATGTGGCTTTGTGGAAAGTCTTTGTTTTACCACTTTAATAAATTCTCTTGATGTTACTATTTCTTAAGGTTGTAACAAAATAATTTGTAGACCTGGATTAAGTCTGTTGGATACATCATCTCTGTCCACACAGATGTTTCTTTCACAGTGCAGAATAAAGGTGAGAGCATCTAGTGATAAACTTTCTGTCTAGTCTGCAGTTGGAATAGTCACAGGCCATTCTGTTTGGAACTGCCCATTCTAATTGCCCACAATTAGCTCTGGAAAGCTTAGGACATAGAATATCATCTATATATGTAACTTTATGCAAGCAATCTCTACTCCTTGGTTGTGCAATGCATTAATTATTGCTTGCCGGAATACTGACTCAAGCACCTTTTTGTAGTCAATAAAGTCATGCACAGAGACATGATGTACTTGTTATACCTTTCAATGAATTGCTGAACAACCTGTATATGATCCATTGTGTTGTAGCCACTTCTGATTCCTGCCTGCACCTTTGGCTGTGCATCATTTAATATTTTCAATATTCTTTTTGCTATTATCTTGATGAAAACCCTGCAGATGAGTGAAAGAAGGCTTATTGGGCAATAGCTCTTTACAATAAATCACCTTGGGCCCCTTTCTTGTGTATAAGAATCACTTCCATGCATCTGGTATTTTTTCTTCTCTTGGCAACTTCAGTATAATTTTACTAGTATCTTATGTAAATTGTAACCACCACTTTTAGCATTTCAAGCATAACATAAACTTACTACAATCAATATATGGACAAACAAGGGCTACAATTTGCCTTAATGAACTTAAAGTAGAAATCAACATAGAAGAGGTGTATGACAAGGAGATATATCACTTATCCTTTCCTCAGCCTGCCTTGAAGAAGTATTTTACAAACTAGATGGGAAAAAAGATGGAATAAAAATCAATGTCATCTATTTAAATCACTTAAGATTTGGAAACGATGTTGTCTTCTCACAAGACCCAGAAGAAATTCAAAGACACATACAAGAGCTGCACAAAGTTGGAGAACCATTAGGTTTAAACATAAACTTAAAAAGAGTCAGAGAATACATATATACACACACACACATACACACACACACAGGGGTGGGATTCTACAGGTTCGTACCTATTTGCTAGAACCAGTTGTTACAATTCAAAGCAGTTCAGAGAACCAGTTGTTAGAAGAAATTACTGGCCTAATCCTGTAAGGAAAGCAGGAAGGAAACATTCTAATATTGCTTACAGAAACTGCCTCTCCATTAACCCTTTTTACATTCTTGGCAGGACTAGACTTCCTGTCTCTGGAACTTCTCTGGAGTTTTTTCCCCCTCCTTTGCTCGTACTTTGCTTGTGTGGAGAGACTACTCAAAGTTACAATGGCACTGAAAAAAGTGACTTATGACCATTTTTCACACTTATGACCGTTGCAGCATCCGCACAGTCATGAGAGGCCAGGCGAGGAGATGCGTGCCTCAATGTGAGTGATATTGAATTGACCAAGCCCAGCCAATGACATGACCACCAAGCCATGTCCACCCAGTCACATGACCACCAAGCCACGGCCACCACCTAAGCCACACCCACAGAACTGGTTGTTAAAAAATTTGAATCCCATCCCTGGCGGACTTCAACTCCCAGAGTTGCCTGGGCAGCTTTGAAGTCCATTCATCTTCAAGCTGCCAAGGTGGAGAAACATTGTCAGTGAAAGTGGCCATAATCACATGGTGACATGCTTAACTGACTCAATTCTATATATATAAAAGCAAAATACCCCTCATGCATCATCACAAAATCTCCCGAACCATAAAGCCTACAAACTTGAAATTTGGCACGCATCTTCCTCTTGGCTTCTAGGTGCTCACTAAGAAAGGATTTTTCAAAATGACCACCAGAGCATTAGTATTTGATATATTATTATTATTAACATGCTCTGATGCTAAGGAGTTCTACTCCCCCTCCTCACCTGAAAAGAAATCTGCTCCAAATGCAAAAAAAAAGCAGAGGAGAGGAGTTTCCATTTTAGTTTCACAGCAGCAACCAGCTTTAGTGCAGAAAAGTTGAGCTAAGCCACGCCCAGGCTCCTTGCTGTCTCCTTCTTGCTTACACAGCAAATACTGCTTCAGTTTCCAAACAGTCCTCAATTCTTTCACACAGACAGGACGCTAGCCAGATGAATACTGATGGATGCTGGTAGGCAGAGGCACAATTTTGTCCTCTTGTTTTCCTCCCCAAAAACTAAGCCTGATCACGTAGTTTTGTAGCAGAGCATGGGTATAGAGCTAGTTCTATATATATTTGCATTTTTATATAATATTTTATTATATCTATATCTCTCTATCTCTGTCCGTCCATCCATCCGTCCATCCGTCCATCCATCCATCCATCCATCCATCCATCCATCCATCCACCTACCTACCCATCCAT
>JANHFN010005005.1:43334-55633 GCA_032468175.1 Toxicocalamus goodenoughensis
TTTGCTGTACACCGCCCCGAGTCCTTCGGGAGAGGGGCGGTATAGAAATCTAAAAAAATAAATAAAATAAATAAATATATGCCCAGCAATAGAAAAGTGAAAATACACCTTCAGAAAGGGAGATAATGAAGAAAATTTTGGTTTACTTGGAACTGGATAGATTAACATTAGAACTAAAAAATAAAGGGGAGACAGAATACTACAATACATAGAATAGAGTTTACAAATGGTTGGAATTGAGAGGTAGGAGGCAGTACATAAAATTACCAGGCTAAGCAGACCCAGAATGTGACGCCATGAATGTATCAAAATGTGTATATCGGTCAAAAATAATTGCACAAAACCAGTAATGTATAAAAAGCATGTATGTTATTGGTCTAATATTTCAGTATGTATGGGAGAGGAAACAACAGGATGGTCACATTGTGTTTGATATTCGTATATGTAAATAATAAAAATACAAAACAAAGAACTGGCCCTGCTGGATAAGGCTGAAACCAACGTTTTGATATTTATATTGGCCAAAAAGATGGCTCTGCTGTGTTCATAAACAGGAAAGGGAGAATACTGTTCCCCTGAAACTAGTATTTAGAGATATGATGCTCCCAACTTGGAGGTAAAACAGACTCACCAAGACTAATAAACACTGCTAAGGCATATCCTTCTTTAATTTATCCAGTGCCCTTTCAAAGCCATGCAAGTTAGTGATGATCACCATGTCTATGACCATAAATTACGCTGGTTAATTATGCATTTTAGGAAGAAACACAATTTTTCTCTTCTGATTCACCTTCATGTCACCAGACCCAATTGTGGTACTTTCAGAAAGGACAGGATTCTTACTCTATCTTTTCTCCATGTCATGGAAGATTTTGTTCATATGGATTATGTTCAAAAAAAGCCAAGATAATTCTGTGTTTTAATCTTTTCATATAGGGAACATTTTGGTACTTCCTGATAATTTAGGCTGCCCTCTTCTTCACTTTTTCTGTCTCCATCATACAGTATTTTTTTTTCAAATGAGACATCTAAAACAGTACATTATGTAGATATACTATTGATTTGTACAAGGGTAACACAATGTTGTTTTCAATCTCTTTCTTATGGATTCCATGTACCGGTAATTGTTTTGTTTTGTTTTCACAGCTTCCACACACTGAGTCAGGGTCTTCCAGCTGGGTGACCTTGGACCACACAGAAACTCTCAGTCTAGGAAGCAGAAAATGGCAAACCACTGCTGAAAAATTGTCAAGAAAACTGCAGGGATTTGTTTAGGCAGTTGCCAAGAGTCAACAATGACTTAAAGGGATCCAAAAACAAGCAAATCCCTCCATTAAAAAAAAGACAACTAGACCTCCATCAATGTATTTCTGAATTTAGGATATTTCTAACTTTCCAATGTGCATAATTTTACATATATTTAAACTGAGCTATATTTTCCTTTTGATTAAACATGCGTCTTGGTGAGCTTTTCCTAACCACTTTTGTTTTTTAATCCCATTGAATATTGTGCTTTTAACAGCAAATAATTCTATTGCACAAGGCTGTAATGGTTTTTAAAGGACAGCCTTCTTTAATCTGTGAAAGTGTCATATTTTCTTCCAGTGAGTTAGCAAATAAACAACATTTGACAAAGAGGTTTTTTTTAATTAATGCTATACAAGAACGAACATTCAGCATAAATCACTCAGTGATGATAGCAAATAAAGCCCATCTAAAGCGTTTTTCCAGTTGTAAATCATACTTAGATAAACCAAGGGCATAAATTATACAGAGAAAAATAATAGAGGAAAAGTATCTCATGGGAGGAATATAAAGATATTTATGTCAAAAATTACTTTAAAAAAATTGAAATAGGATTTTTTTTGTTGGAAATAAAAAGCCTTCTAACCTTTTTTTTCCTGATACGAAGACAAGAATGGTGAGCAAAGAAAAATGGTGGATGGCTATAAAATATGTACTGCCTCCTTTCTATTTTTAGCCATCAATTCCCTTTCCTTGTTCTAGTTTTATAGTTTAGTGGCAAACAGGTTTTTTAAATTCAAGTTTCAAAAGCCTAACTTGATTCACAAGTATCCCTTAAGCTCAGACTTTATGCTGCCTGCCCTGAAGACAAAGTAGAAACTAATCCATATCTAGAAGGCAATTGTGAGGACTAAATCAAGAGTGGCCCATTTAAACAAGGCATCTCCATTTCCATTTTGCCTTTGATCCTAGTATGAGGGACTATGTTTTGGTCTTTAATTTTCTCTCAAAAGAGCTGAGGACAGGGGAACTAAAAAATCTTGCTATCTCCAGCTTCTGGGATGATTTTTTAGACAGACTTTTCAAGTTGATAAAAATCTTCTATTAATTCTAACTAAAATATCTGCCAACCTACTTTTTGGTAGAGTTTCTTGCAAGCATAATACAGGTAGTCTGAAATGCTGAAAAACAGAAACTGTGTGAATCAGTGTTAAGGCAAGCCCGTTTCATGTACAAGAGTTCATTTTTATCTCTTTTTGAGGTAAAAATAATTGAACATTCAACGTTCTGCTTTTCTTATGCGATTTCTTTAACTTCCTGTGACTTCCAGTAGAAGTACAATATTTTTCTACTACCATGGCTGGTTTATGTGTGTGAGTGATGGCATCTCAAAGGACGAGAGCTTCACCCCAATGTGTGTACTTGTTTTGAAAATTTGGAAAGCTGAAAGTATGCTATGAAAGGGACTCCTTACAATGTTGTGACTCCTTGTTCAAGGCTGGCCATTCTTCTAGGTCCTCACATTACATAGATGATCTAAAAGGTGATTCAATGATATATTCAGTGTTACATTCTTTTTATTTGGCCAGATACACTTTTTAGATTCCATTATTAAAGCTTATGTCCATAAAGTAAAGCTCTAGTATTTGTAGTGGTGCCTGTTTCCTGACCTATTCTGCTGTACCTCAAAGGCAACAAAAGTCCCTTTGGTGCAATTTTCTCACAAGGGGACTATGTCTTGTTTTGAGAACTGTGGCTTCATGGAAATCTCAATTCTGTTATTGCAATTTCCTACATAAATTGAAATCTTCCAAAAGAAATTCTGCTGTTTCTATGTCCTGCTTTGAATGAAACTTGGGTATTGTATCTTTCATATGTATGTTCATACCTTCACACAAATTCATGATTCATTCATTCTCATTCTCTCTCTCTCCCTCTCTCCCTGTCTCTCTCTCTCTCTCTCTCACACACAGAGAGAGAGAGAGAGAGAGAGAGAGAAAGAGAGAGAGAGGTGATATGAATTAAACAATTAAAAAAACAATACCAAAAGGTAGGCTCCGTGGGCCAATAGACAATCTAAGAAACTCTATCACATTAGCATTGTTGAACATCAGAGAAAATGTTACTGTCCTTAGTAATGTTCAAAGCCTATGCATCAAATGAGTAAAAATGTGTTTAGCAGAAAATGGAATTCAGTTTGATCATAATAAATTGCCTATGGGGTCTGACAAATGGTACACCCTGTGTACAGTGTGTATGTGCATGTGATACTTGCCATATGATGCTTAGAGATGGGAGATCTGCTCAATTGTTCAACTCTTATCGAAATGTCCTCAGAGACTGATTGGAAGATTGCAACCTAAATTTAGTAACAACTAATAATTAGATGAATTTATTTATTTATTTATTTATTGGTCTTTTAGTATCTTATATTGGTCTTATATTTCCTTAATTGGTAGGCTCAGGGATGATTTGATAAGGCAACAGCAAACAAGATCTCTTCAGAATACGTCTGACTGATAAATGAGCTGGCAAGGAATAATGTTAAGAGAGAGATGTAAAATAGCCAGAAAATTTTTAGATGGAAAAACCTGTGGACTTGATGAGTTGCCAAGGATGACAGGCTAAGCATCTCATTTAATTTGACAAGAGCTATGAATATTTAAAGTTTGATAAAGAAAATACAGGGAGGCAATCTGTCGTATTCAGTCCTCGGTTCTGGAAAGCCAACTGATCTGCCCTGTTTTGTCAGCATTAGTGTGAGAAATTAATTGTAGGGAGTGGGGGCAGAGGGAGAATTGTGTCAGCAAAATTGCCAACCAATTCTCAATAAACTCACTAAGGGAGGATAAGGGGATGGAAAGGAACTGGATAATTAAAAGAACTTGCTGATGCCCGAAATGCTTTATTTTAAAAATTGAATTTCTGGTGTCTTTGTATAGCATTGTTCCAATATTAAGAGATTAAAGTATGGTGCAGGGAGTTACATTAGTTACATGATAAGTGTACTTGTTATTCAAGTGCAGAAGGATAAAATATTTTGTCTTTGTTTAACATGCAGGATTAAGGGTTCCAGCACTGGAAAACTGTTTCAAGATTGGTGAGCACCAGCGTGTAAATTGGGTTGAAGACTTGGAAGAAAAACAAATGTGTCAAATCTGTCAAGCGTTACCACTTCTATGATTCCATAGTTCCAGGTAAATTCTAATTCTCTTCCATACTTTCCATGTTAATTTGTAAGATTTTCTTTTTTAAAAAAGTCTATAGACATTGAAACAGGAATGTATATATTATGTTATTAGTGGTATGTCTTTACACTTTTTAAAACATTTTCTCTTTTCAGAAAATACATTTCAAAATATATCTGGATGTCTTTCTTAAACTGGGAATGACACTGTGACATTTGAGAAGGGCAATTTTATCTCTCACTTAAAAACAATTAATGGTCAGACCCAGTCTGGAGTCAAACTGAATTGAAACTTTCTTTCCTCACATGCTTTAAAGGCATGTCATAAAACCAAAATAAATTGAAAAAGGGAAGTAAACTCACATAGTTTATTAGAAAGTTCACTTTACTTTCTTTCTAATACAAAATAATCAGTCAAGATCCTTGCAGTTGTTTTATACCAAAATATTCTCTGTGAAAGGCAGAATATCCTCAACATCCTCATTGTCCTTTGATTGCTGATCAAGGTATATTAGAAGATCTTGACATTCTCCTTTGCAAATACAGGGCAGCCTTTAATTGATTGTTGAATGTTATTTCTCACAGATATAGACAAAGGAAGCTCTTTGTAGTTTTTCTGGCTGAGGTTTGCACTTGTTAAGGAGTGCTTAGATGTGCTGGACCAGATGTGCTCTGGTGTCATATGCCTGCTTGGCTTGGGGATTCCATTTTGCTTGCTTTTTCATTTCTGAAGAAAGTGCCCCAGCTGGAAAAGGCTTGTGGAGCCACCAGGAACAAGGATGTTGATTGTTGCTTGGTGTATATTTCTGTGCATAATTGAATGAAAGTAAGATGCATGCTTTCAGCCCTGAATAAAATTGATAAATACATCCGTTGCATTTCTAATTAAGAGTAATCACCCTGCTGAAAAGCTGATATAAGAAATCTTTGAACTGTCCATTCCAGGATGCTGGTGTGAGAAAAAAAATAGTTCTATGATGCTATCTCCTTTGAAGATTGTAGAACCTAAGAGTGATTCTTTTCTTCCATCCTCTCTTTGATACTATTAAAATATTTAGAACTCATGTTCTGTACACGAGAGGATGAGAATGCTAACCAAGTCATTTTATTCTCTGTAAAGTCTGCTGATTTCCCCCACTGGTTTTCTTACTTGCCTGTATATGCAAAACAAAATTGCTAATGCATTTGAATGTAAGCACTTGTCTGAGTTAATTTTTCCCCATTGTCTGTGAATGGGAGTTCATGTTGAGCTAACTCTTCTTGCTGTTTAAGAGTCCTGAGTATGGGTTTCAACTAATTCTTCTACCAGTTAGTGAATTCCATTAGTAATTTGATTAGTGAATGCCATTATTTAACCCTCCACTTGAATTATCAACCATATCTACTGCCCTGAATACATTCCACCCCTGAATTGAAGATGCTTTAGACCGCTGCATATAAGGGTGGAGAATCTTCTTTAAGTCACAGATGGTTTCTTCGTGGATGGAAAGGGATTCCGCCTCAGACTGATATATGAATTTAAAATGTGCTAACTTTTAAATCTGAGTCTCAGGACAGCAAGCATAGATCACATCAGCCTGAACCAGAATTGGAAAAGACACTTTCCTCAAATAATCCAATCAATTTTCTTAAGGACTTCTGCAGATAATTGTTAACTTGGTTGGATTTGCTGATTGATCCTAGGAGCATGCCCATTAACAAAAATACCTGGTTAGAGGGTTTATCTTAAAAAAAAACCTCTAATTTAATTAAGCCTATTTCATTTTGAATGAATCTGTTAAGTATTCAGTTAGTTCAATCTGATTGGTAAATTCACTTGCTTAAATCTGATTGGTGTTGCCGACGGTGGGAGTTTTAAAGAACCATCATTGGATGAGAGCCGCGAGCAGCCGCTATATAAAGGCTGCCGCGGCTTGAGAATTTCAGAGCAAAAAGTCACTAATTAAAAAGAGCTGAACATCGATTGAGTCTCACGCCTCTCTTTTCTGCGCAAAAACAGAGTCCATAGATAGGACTGTGTTTTCCCCCCCTTCAGTTTCCTATTTAAGCTCCCATATGAAAAAGACTCTTATTTTAGTAAGCTGTTAATGGAAGGAGTACAAATAGCTTTAAAGGAGTCCTTTATGCTTGTCGTTTAGGATTATCTGAAATCAGGACAATACTAACAGAACTATACCTCCAGAAAGCCAGTATACTGTTAAGTCAAACATATTCCTGAATATTAAATGTTTTAATTAGAATGTATTTTAACAACATACTTTCCTTAGATGAGAAAAATGAAATTCAGCCATGCCTGCATGAATGCCTTGATTAGCTGGATGAGATATAATAGGCAATTTTTCTTACAGAACGCTGAGTCAATATGAGACGTCACCCATTGAATCTCTGTCTCTCTCATAGACCCAAGACACTAGATATCCATACACATTGCAATGATTGCTTGGTGGTGAGACATACTTCCAATGTAATCTACAGAATGCCCTTGTGACTATGTAAACAGATGGGAAGGAAGCTAACCATCAGATTGCAAGAACACAAGTGAGCAATCAGATGAGGAGACCCGAACTCATTAGTAGCCTCATATTGCAATGAACAAGGACAAACATTCAATTTTGCAGCAACTAAGATTGTTAGACGAGTAGGCACAAAACAGCCAGAGAAGTGATTGGAGCCTGAGAAATGGGCCTCTTGTCAGTCAACAGGAGTGCTGATTTACCACAAATCTATCAAATACTTAGAAAATAAAGGCTGGGCAGCACAAGCAAACAATGCCAGCCATCAATACATCCCAACCAATATCTAAAAAGCCATTTACAACAGGCACTATAAATACCACACAGAGAACAGTACACACTCTACTAGAGAGAAGTTTCCTGAAGATGGACTCCAGTACGAGTCTGAAAGCTTAGAAGACAAAACCTCTGGTCCTGGTGACTGACCAGATTGGATCTTGCAACATTATTCTGGGACACATATATTCATTTTATTTCCAAGACACTAGAGCTTACAAAGAGAAAAAGGGATGTTGAACTCCAAGAACAGAGCCTATAAATATCAAAGCAATACATTGTTGGTAGTTGGAGTACATTTATTAGAGCAAATTAATGACTTTCCTGTGTTTTGAATTCCTTCTTCCATCAGCTTAATTAACATGATGAATCAACATGTATATTTTTAACATGTTATGATTTCTGTATATTTTAAAATCCAAGCAACATAGATATCTGGGGCATGTGCTTCCAATACAGCATGTGACAACATTGAAAAAAACACCTCACCCCAATCTGAATATGGGCAGAGAAGAAATTTCAGAAAGATCTAAGCCATAGAGCTCACAGAGATGATAAAAGATGAGGCCTAAAGGAAGAAGACCCAAAATGATGCATTTGGATAAAAAAAATGAATAAGACCAAAAGCAGCTCAGAATAAATTATCTAATCTATCCATTGATTTAATTGCCAGTAGCTTAGGAAAATATTATGGTGTAGTTTGCTATTATGCAGGGAATTATTCGGAAAGCTGCCATCAGATGTTCACAAAATTGTGCAATAGCAAGTATTCCTCTTGAGAATATTAATGTAGTGTAGTGTTTTTCAAATTCAGCAACTTTAAAAGATATGTAGACTTCCAACTTCCAGAATTTTCCAGCCAGTATTTCTGGGAATTGAAATCCACATTTCTTAAAAGTTGCTGAGTTTGAAAAAACACTGACATAGAGCCAAGCTAGCTCACAGATGTCTAGCAGTAGTTCTTGGAATTGTAACGATTTGCCCATGCTGTGTTTCTGTCCAGGTCACCTTGCTCTAAAGCCTACAATGTGTTTGTCAACCCCTGCATTACACCTTTGAATTAAATGTGGATTTAACTCTCCAGCATAAAATTGGACAGATGCATTCAGGCATCTTTTTTTTTTCAATAATGCAAAAAGAGAAAGGAGAAAGCAAGACATTACTGACCGAAGATAGAGCAAAGCTTTGAAGGAATATTTCAATTTAACAACATCCACAAGTAAAATAGCAGACCAGATGAAAGTAGCTGATAAAAACCAACTGACCATTATTCAAAGAGCTGAATTGGAGCAATACACTTCCTTGAATCAAATACATAGTTTGAATTGGAACCCTATGTTGAAAATGATGGAACTGATGTTTTGAACTGGGTCACAGATGGTCTCTAAATCCCCATTGTGGAACCCAATGATGATTCCAATAAACTACCCCCCAATTCCATGCACTGCATGCCACGAAAGGAGAAGATGCATATGCTAAATTCCTTTTACTAGGTACTTTAGATATTCACTTTTTCATTTCCTCTTGTTAGGCATCTACTCCTGTTGGTCATGCAATAAACTCTACAAAGAAAGTGATTATATGATGCACATTATTAATGGTTATACACCATCTTCAGAAAATCTGTTCACATTTTTTCTGCCTTGTCCCAATATAGATATCACAGATAGACAGACAGACATCCCCCATACACAGATACAGACAGACAGACAGACAGACAGAAAATTGGGAAGGAAACCAATAAAGATGACACCTGAAAAGTAGCAGACTCATCCTGTATGCTTTTTCAATGGATGAATTGCCCACCATATACCCAACATCTCTGAGTACCAAGTTAATTTCACCCAGTTTAGTAGCATGGTTTCATTTAGCAAGGTTAAAAACCTTCAGGTGTCATTTTACTGGCATGCTACATTCACAGGTTTTTCTGGGATGTGATATATTCCAGGTCACATGCTGTGATGCAGACCTGGCATCATGATGAACAGAAAGGTTTTGAGACTTCTTAGGATGATTATTAATAATCTTTGGTGTAATCTCCCCTTCCCTTTAGTTTGACCACATTAACCTATCATGAAAAATGCTTCAAACCAGAGGTGGAATTCAGCAGGTTCTAACCAGTTCTAGAGAACCGGTAGAGGAAATTTTGAGTAGTTTGGAGAACTGGCAAATACCACCCTCAGAGTGGAGATTTTACAATATCTTTCCTCTGCCATGCCCACCAAGCCACGTCCACAGATCTGGTAGTAAAAATTTTTGAATCCCACCACTGTTTCAAACAGGTGTACATAAATACATGGCCACTTGGGGCTGTGGGGGAGGGTGTGTGTGTGGGATGTACTAAAACAGTGTTTTTCAAAGTTAGCAACTTTAAGATGTCTGACTGTCAACTCCCAGAATTCCCCAGCCAACATCAGCCATTAGACACTCATTTGATTCTCTCTTTTGAAAAGTAGATTGAGTGTATATTTGTTAGTTCATGCAGTACTATAATAGTATAAGAGCCATAGTGGTGCAGTGGTTAGAATACAGTACTGCAGGCTAACTCACTGCTCATTCCAGGAATTCGAATCTGAGTGACTCAGGATTGACTCAGCCTTCTGAGGTTGGTAAAATGAGGATCCAGATTGTTGGGGGCAATATGCTGACTCTGTAAACTGCTTAGAGAGGACTATAAAGCATTATGGAATCAAATAAGTATAAGTGCTATTGCTACTAGAATTTCTACAATTGGCCTGTTTCAAACAGAAAGAGTGAGTGTTGCTTGACTGACACATTCACCTGTTGACACAATCACCAGATTCAGCAATGATTTTTGAACAGCATCCTTTGAAATCCAATCTCAAAAGCTTATAAATAATACCATAACAAAAGCATGTTTAAGACTGCCAGCAATAAGGAAAACATAAATAAGCTATTTTTGCATATGACTGGCAAATAGGAAGTATGGTGGTGTGGCAGAGCCAATGAAAGGTTAACTTCATTCATATATTCATTTCTATTTTTGGTTGTATATATTGCAACTGATTGTTTACACTAGAAGGGGAAGCCTTTTGGCTGAACATAAGCATTTTCCTGCATTGAGGTCCTATTTTACTATACTGCTATTCTTGAATCCTAAATTATTAGCCTATCCTGTTTCAGGAATAAAAATATATCCACTGTTATTTTTGTGCCTAAAATGTGTGAAGCTACCTATCTTTGACAATTCCTCCTGTGTATCATCTCAGTACCAAGTTACTGTGCTTAATTATTAGACTTCTTTTATTATTTTATGGTCATTGGGCCCTTATAAAATGATAACTGCTCCATCAATTGTATGTCAGAAAAGGATTGCGATGAGGGCCTTAATTCACCATGAGTAATGTTGCCTATATCAAAACTGGTGGGAAAAGACTCCAGGTAGGTATAGTATGAATACTGGGCATAGATCATTTATTGCCATTGGCTTACATTTGCATTTGAAGGAAATGGGTGGTTCAGAAATGTAAAAAATAAATAAATTTGGCCCTAAGGCTTGGAAAAGTGCCCTCCCCTCTTGTAGACAAAACAGGTGCCTTCTAATGAAAGATCACACTTCAAGAAGAGAGGTTAAGCAATTTCTTTGTAGGGGAAATGTTTCCTTTACATGATTGTAAAGGATGGAAGCAGCATAATAGAACTGTTGGCTGTTTAATTCATTCTTCAACAAAGAATGCTTTTCTCTTATTAAGAGCAATTATCTTCTGAGTAATAGCTAGCTTGTAATATTGTATATATAGATAAAGCCAAATTTAAAATACTCACTGAATTGCACAGGGGAATTAATAAACTGGCTGGCTAACTATTCTGAACTGCAGTGAACCCTGGCTGACATAGTTGGTAAAGGGGGGATTTCTAAAGAAGATGAGTGGCATGAGACAAATTGCAAGCAGGATTCAGATCAGCAGAAAGAATGGAAAGAATGTATAGTCCAACCTGCAAAACTAAATACACATGTTCAATATAGCATATAAGAAGTTGGTTGGTTTGGCAGTGCCTGGATTACAATGTATAAGTTTAGGAATGGAGGGATATTACTGTGGACTTGTGGAGTCCTTCAACTAGACACTGAAGGAGAAATCTTTACAGCAAGTTCATAGAACTGCTGGACTGAAGAAAAAAAGATTTGAATTCCCTTGAGGATGCCTGACTTTGCAGCTGAGAATGAGTCAAAGGGTTGACTTTTAAAAAAAACATTTATATTGCAATAATATGTTTTGAGGCCAAAAGGAAGCACAGCAACCTTAGAATCAAATTTGTTATTATGAAGGGTAATATGTCAAATATTCTTATAGTCCCAAGGACTGTGATTGGGATGTTGTTTTGTGAGTATGATTTGAGTGCATTGCTCCTACTATTTTCCAGTCTTAGTAGTACATTAGCAGGGATTAATTGTTGGTGAAAGAAAGCAGCTAACTACAAAGGTGTGTGTTTGCACGACTGCAGGGGTGTCAAACTCGCATTATCATGGTGGCATCATGTGACGTATTGAGACTTTCCCCCTTTGCTAAATTGGGCATGGATGTGGCCATAACCTGATGTATCTGGCCCATGGGCCAGGAGTTTGGCAGCCCTGCATTACTGTGTTTCCCATATAAAATTTGCCAATACAGTTGGGGTCATTTATTCAAAGCGTATTAACCCAAGTTTGCATTAGGATTTATTAGGTTTTTTGGGTTTTAAGAGTTGGTTTGACTGATTTGCTGTACATGATTGTCTCCTTTTCTAGTTGATGAACATTTGGTGTGGCTTTGCAGAATCAGAGAGTTGGGGAAGTCCTACCCCATGCAGGAATCCAAACAAAAATATCCTCAGCAGATATTCCTCTTTGAATTGTGGAATTTGGAGCATTCCATTTCTCTGTTCAGTTCATGCCATTGTAGAAATACTCATAATTTCCTTGGATGTCTTCAGAATATAATCTCTCAATATGGTGAATGTATTACAAATTAATGCATTAGAATGTATTAAAAGAAATAGAAAATATAATTTGGAAAAACAGTAGAACACATATAGATAGATAATATAATTTACTATAATCATAAGCAAATTAAAGT
>JANHFN010005006.1:3225-18404 GCA_032468175.1 Toxicocalamus goodenoughensis
CCTTTGAGGTCTTCTAGTCCAACCCCTGCTTAGGCAGGATACCCTATACCATTTCAGCCAAATAGTTATCCAATCTTGTCTCAAAAACTTCCAGTGTTGGAGCATTTACAACTTCTGGAGGCAAGTTCTTCCACTGATTAATTGTTCTGTCAGGAAACTTCTCCTTAGTTCTAAGTTGCTTCTCTCCTTGATTAGTTTCCACCCATTGGTTCTTGCTCTGCCTTCAGGTGCTTTGGGGAATAGCCTGATTCCCTCTTCTTGGTGGCAGCCCCTGAGCTATGGGAAGACTGCTATCCTGTCACCCTAGTCCCTCTTTGAATCAAACTACACATACCCAATCAAAATAATTCCCAGGGCTCGAGAGAAGTATCAGATGATTGAATGGATCTCATTTCTTTTGGATACTTATTGAATACTTGACCATTGGTCATGGAATTGGGAGATTATTATCATCCAAAATGTTAGGAGAGCACTTGTTTATCGACTCCTAATTTAGGTTATGTTGCATCTCAAGATTAGCCAAATAAGGTTGTAACTGTTCAAAGGTGGCCTCATTACAAGTACAGATCCATCTTTCCATGTTTTCCTTTAAAAAAAAATCCATCTTGCTAATAGAAATTAGCACATTTGTGTTGTTGTTTTTTTTAAAAAAGCAGACTGAGGGGGGAAAAGAGCAGAAAAGATGCATGACTGAATACATGTGAAACTGACATGAACTTGGGAAAAAGACTGATTTAGCTATCCCTACTCTTGTGCATTTTTAAAATAGCTGGATCGAGACTATGACACCACTCCTTCCCACCAGACCCCTGATTAAAATTCTGCCTGTGTCTCTGTTTTTAATCTTAATAAGAGAAATAATGATGCAGTTTGAGTCTAGTAGGCCACACTTGTAAATAATGGGGTTTCTTTTGAAGCTTTTGATGGTAGTTTTTCAAAAGGAGAAAAAAAATCCATAGCTTAGCTGAGATTTGGATCTCCTGGTTTCTTTTATTCTACTTTCTTCTTGTTCATTTCTGATCTTTCTAGTTGGAGGTGAGGTGCAGCATTTGGATTAAAGTATTAAATCAAGAACTAGACTACAATGATTTAAGATCAGCTGGTGTTGTTGGGTAAAAGCGTGAGACAGTCCTGCTGAGATTCTTTTCCATCAAGGGGGAATTGAGTAAATATTTCATCTTCTTTGTCTGTTTATGGTTGATTTATTAGGACATTCCATGCTTGCTCACAATCTTGAAACCAGCACAGTACATAAACTTGCCGTTTCTTAAATGTTAATGACGTTAAAAAGGACTGCGTTGTCCCTCATTAAAACATGACACATTATATTGTCAAACTGTGGCTCCTAGTACAATTCCCTCAGATTGCAACACATGTCTGTCCTTGCCCAACCGTTTGCAGAAAGATTCTGCTCTGTAAATATTTTAAGAAAACTGGGTTGGAAAGTAGGCAGGAAAAGAAACCGTTCAGGTTGCCAGCTGGTTAAAAAGGCAAACCAGAAATGGAGTTCAGGATGAGAGACAGTTGGTAAAGCTAGCTGGTCACATGCATCAGGTAAAATCTAATTCAATATAAACAGAGGTGAGATTCTACCGGTTCAGCCTGGTTTGGGTGAACCGGTAGCAAAAAAAATGCTACCGTTCAGCCAAACTGGTAGTAAAAAACAGCTACTGGTTCGGCCAAACCGGTATTTTTTTTCCCTCCTGATAATCAGCTGTTCCAACAATCAGCTGTGCCGGGATCCCCATCCCTGTCTTACTGTTTTGCCCAGGAGGCTTTCCTGAGGCAAAAAAGGGGCATGGGCGGGGGGTGGGGGGGCTCCAGCTTCATACCACAGATAATGGTCTGTAGATGTTCTCAGTCATCCAGGTCATGGTTGTCCCAAAGCTTTTTCAGGAAGCAACTGGGCTTTCTTTGTTTTTTTTTTCCTTTTGAAGACTTTTCACTTCTCATCCAAGAAGTTTCTTCAGCTCTGACAGGATGTTTAATAAAAGTTTAATAAATAAAATAAATGCCATTCCCCACTGCCAGAACTAAAGAAGCTTCTTGGATGAGGAGCGAAACGTCTTCAAAAGAAAAAACCAGAAAGTCCAGTTGCCTCCTGAAAAGCACCTTTGGGACTACCACACCAGTGGTGGGATTCAAATTTTTTTAACTACCAATTCTGTGGGCGGGGCTTGGTGGGCGTGGCAGGGGAAGGATACTGTAAAATTTCTAGTGAAAGGTGGTATTTTCCAGTTCTCTGAACTACTCAAAATTTCTGCTACCAGTTCTCCAGAACTGGTCAGAACCTGCTGAATACCACCTCTGTGCCATGAATAAGTCTAGAAGCAATTCATTGGAACAGCAATACCTTCTTTTTGAATTAGATGGATTTTTAAACTGATATTTTCTACTTAAAAGCAATACAATTGCACTTGAATTTATTTCAAATTCAAATTCAAATTCAAAAGCAATACAATTGCACTTGAATCCAGCCACCCATGCTTCTTTCCTCCAGACTGTTATTGCATAAGTACCATCCAGTTCCCAGTTTTAACCTTGAGCATATTTAACAGATAGGTTTATGTCAATGAACAGCCCTCATTTCTTTCCACATTCGCCGCTTCCTTCTTCCCACACACACCATGCCAAAGTGAAGTGATGCTATTTTGTGTTCCTGGGTAATCATTAAATCCTGCCCACGCTCAGATGGGGAAAGTGCTGGTGGAAAAAAACAGACAGCAATCATGAGCAATGCGACATAAAATACTAAATAACTTGGCATGCATCCGTCTACAGCTATCATAGTAATTTATGCGACACCTAAATAAAAATGTGTGTTTCTGCTATTTTGCCTGGCTTATAATGAACCCAGTGAGATAAAGAGGTATTTTGTGACTAATACCCCATTCATTTCTACATGTCTATTCTATGTCTGACAAACTTTGAATCCAAGTCAGTATATTGACTAGTATAAATTAAGGATGAACAATGGACAAAAGGAGATCAGTTACAATCTTACAAGTTCTGTGTTTCCCAGTGGTATCAAATATTTATCCAAATTTTCATTCATAAAACTGGAATGGCAGAATAATTGGATAGAACTAAAAATCGCATTCTTCTAAAATTTAAGTGTATATTCATATGTAGTCTTATGCTTCAGAATAATTGGTCTATAATGTTTAAGCTTTTAATACTAGGTTTTATTTATTATTATTATTCATTCCTGTGGAAATCAGCCTCGACATGAAAATCATATTTTCCTGGGTGCCAGCCCAAATCTTTGCTACTATAATTGCAGAAATTTTATTTTCTCCTGGCTAACAAAAGAAAATGACAGGTAGGTTAAAATTAAACATAATTTTAGAATTTTAGAATAGTTAAAAATAGAGTTAAAATATTGAAGGATAAATGTGCTGGTTTATTTAAGGACAGAGGGAAAGCTGATATGTGTTTTTAAGATGTACCATGTAATGGGGGCACTTGCATTTTTCTATGTGATTCCAGGAAGCACCGGAGATTCCCAAAGCATTACAATGAAAAAGAATTAAGTCTTTTTTTTTCATATTGTCAATAAAGTGAAAATAATTTAAAAGATTGCACGGCCAGACTTCATCTCTGTTAGCATTTGCCCTGCTACTCTGTGCTAAGAATGAAAAAGAAGTTTTAGGTGTAAAATCTGCAGCAAAAATCTTTGACATGCCCAACATCCCCTTTTCATTTTTGATTCCTGAATTGATACATCTTTTCTTTCCCTCTGACGATGAACAACTTTAAAATTTGGATAAATTAATTCAAACTAAATAAAAGTATGGCCACTATTACCCTCCCTGGGAAATTCTGTGAATGATTGCTGCTCACCCCAACACTTAGTCTGAAAGCAGTCTCAAATGCTTTTCTCATCTGCCTACTTTCCTGCATTTAAGGATAGTCCTTGACTTAAGACCAGTTAGTTGTGACTGCATTTTGGGCAACGAGCTACACTTAACCATCCCACGATCGCGTGACGGCATTTTACCATACATTTTACAGTTTTGGCTGGAAACTGGCATTTATTTCTGGTTTCCTGCAAAAATTACCCCGTAGCGAACAATGGGTTTGTTTAACAACTACAGCATTTATTTAATGACTGCTGCATAAAAGGTTATAAAACCAGGCGTGATCATGCAGTGACCTGCTTTACGACTATCACAACTTAAGACTGCATGGTGAGGTACAGCCATAAATTGGGAACGACCTGTAGACACCCATGTCTTCTTTGGCTGGATCTAAGATGGACTCTGCAGGATTCAACTGGTCTGTTGACCAAGTCTGTAGACATTCTCAGTCATCCAGGTCCTGGTTGTCCAAAAGGTGCTTTTTCAGGAGGCAACTGAAATTTCTTTTTCTTTTTTTTCTGACCTGGACGACTGAGAAACTCTACAGACTTTTAGCTATACAATTTGGGATGGACGCAGGGGTGGGATTCAAAAACCCAGCCACCAGTTCCTGCCTGGTTGCCTGGTTCACTGCCATTTTCTCCCTCCCAAAGGTCCAGAGGCTTCCCCCGGGCCTCTGGGAGGGCGAAAGCAGTCCCCTAGGCTCTGGAGGCCCTCTGGAAGCTAGGATCAGGCCCCGTTTCTGGACTTCCAGAAGGCCCATTTTCCGCCCTGCCAATTATCTGCAATAACTACAGGCCCTGCATTTAACCTGCATCTCATGGAGATTCCTGGGAGGGGAGAGATGGGGTGGGCGGGGCCAGCTGGTCAGTTGAAATACCAGTTCAGCGAACCAGATGTAACTTTAACATCCGGTTTGCCCGAACCAGTCCGAACCAGTAGAATCCCACTCCTGGATGGACACCCTTTGAATGGTATGGAAGGAGGAATAGATTTTCAGAGGAAAAAAATGCAGACTACAGGAACCAGGAGGACTACTCAGGTGACCCTGAGGACACAGATAAGCCTCCAAGTGGCCTCAATGACTCTCTAAAAAAAATGCAAATGACCAGCTGTCTGCAAAGAATATCAGTCCTTCCATTCCCCACCATCCTGTCAGAGCTGAAGAAGCTTCTTGGATGAGAAGTGAAATGTCTTCAACGAAGAATGGCGGCAGGATTTGGGTTTGGCTAGTCTAAAGAAGGGGCAACATGATACCAGTATTCCAGTATTTGAGGGGCTGCCACAAAGAAAAGGGGGTCAAATTATTCTCTAAAGCACCTGAGGGCAGGACAAGAAACCATGGTTGGAAACTAACCAAAGAGAGATGCAACCTGGAAGTAAGGCTTCCTAACAGTGAGGACAATTAACCTGCGGAACAGCTAGCCTCTAGAAATCTTGGGTGCTCTATCACTGGTGGTTTTTAAGAAGAAGCTAGAGAGGTTAGTAACCTAACAATAGATTAGTACAGGTTGTCCTCAACGTACGACCACAACTGAGCCCAGAATTTATGTTGTTCATTGGGAATTTGTCACGTGAGTTTTGCCCCATGTTACAACATTTCTTGCCACAGTTGTTGAGTGAATCACTGCAGTTGATAAGTTAGTAACCTGGTTGTGAAGTGAATCTGGCTTCCCCATTGAATTTGCTTGCTAAAAACTTGCAAAAGGTGATCACATGACCCGGGACACAGCAATGGTCATAAGTATGAATCAGTTGCCAAGCATCTGAATTTTGACCCCATGAACATGGGAATGATGCAAAGGTTCTAACTGTGAAAATGTACTGTTGTAAGTCGAGGACCACCTGTATTAATGTTAGTGTCTCTGAAAAAGTATAGTTTAGTAAGCTAGGCTAATTGGGAACAATGTGCATAGTGACCACGAATGGTAGGAAATCCTTAAATTAAAACCACTTTGTTTAGTGAGTGTTCGAAGTTACAAAATGGCCCAGAAAAAAGTGACTTATGACTGTTTTTCACATTTACGACCATTGCAGCATTCCCATGGTCACATGATCAAATTTCAGATACTTGACAACTGGCATGATAGTTTCCCAGGGTCATGGGATCCCCTTTTGCGACCTTTCTAACAAGCAAAGACAATGGGGAACTCAGATTCACTTAACAACCGTGTTACTAACTTAACAGCCACAGTGATTTGCTTAACAACGGTGACAGGAACAGTCATAAAATGGGGCACAACTCAATTACCATCTGCCTTGCTTACTATCAGAAATTTTGGGCTCAAAATTGTGATTGTAAATTGAGGACTACTTGTAGTAATCTGGGCTGCTTGGGAATAAATATGCATAGCAACCACGAAACAATTTTCACCGACTGCTAGCAAAAGGCTGCCAATTTCCATGTGTGAGTTCCAAGTTTTAATAATTTGTTCCCCAAATCTGACCACAAATTTGGTTTGTTGGGCAATTCTGGGAGATGAATGGATGAATATTTTTTTCAGTATAATAAGGAATGAGGCCCACCATATTTATTTTCCCTTGACACAAATAGCATGGTGCACTAGCACTGGTTATACAAACTTTATCATTATTCTGGCCTACCATTCTATTTTTTTTCTTAGGCAAAACCACTGTATTTCAAAATCACTTGTAAAAATAGACAATAGATAACTGAGTTTTATCTTTCTCTCCCAAGCTTTTAAATAGGAACTATTCAAATTAATGACATCAGAACAAACTCATGGGCCACGAGCTCTTAGTCAACCCAAGCATAAGACTTTAATCCTATGACTTTAATGGAAAACCTCTTCTTTTCCTTGCTCTAAATATAGAGCACGTATTTGCTCAGTCTTGGAAAAAAGAAGAGCAAGGTTAGTTTTAAATTGAAATTACTTGATCTAAGCTACAACACTCAAGTTATTTTCATTGGAGTTGACATCAGCCCTGTACGGAAAAAATATCATATACATTTTATCATAGATGAAATATTTATTCATGTCAATTCTCATTCAGTTTGATGACAAATTGTGATTTTCAAATTTCTTTCATATTAATTTTTGTTGTTGAAATTCTCAGGCCCAAAGAACCAAGGACAGCACATAGAGTCACTTCTGAATAGTTACATTAGTGTTGTTTACCTACAAACAGAATCTTGCCAGACTAAAGCAATTATCTGCAATAACTATAGATGTACTCTGTGAATTGCTAAAGAGGGTCTACCTTATTCTCTTCCTGCTTACTAAACATTGCTGGCTTCACTCGGGGGTGGGATTCTACCGGTTTGGACCGGTTCAGGCGAACTGGATGTTAAATTTGCATCTGGTTCGCCGAATCGGTATTTGAACCAACCAGCTGGTCCCGCCTACCCCTCCCCTCCCAGGAGTCTACGTGGCCCATTTTTGATGCAGGTAAGTGCAGAGTCTGTATGGGGGCTCTGGGAGGGGGAAAATGGGCAGGTTTCCGGCTTCTAGAGGGCCTCCCGAGCCCGGGAGAGGCTGTTTTCGCCCTCCCAGAGGCCTGAGGGAAGCCTCCGGACTCTGGGAAAGGTGAAAAATGGCCCTTCTGCAAGTTCCGGTAAGCCACACCCACCCTGGCCACGGCCACCCAGCAACTGGGCAGCGAACCAGCAAACGATTTTTGTCCTCCAAGTTTCTGCTTCATTCCAGGTTGCTCCTTTCTTTTAATTGTTTTCCATTTGTTGCTCCTTGTCCTGCCTTCAGGTGATTTGGAAAATAAGTTGACCCCTTCCTCTTCTTTGGGGCATCCCCTCAAATACTGGAACACTGCTAACATGTCACCCCTAGTCCTTATTTTCTCTAGACTGGCCAAACCCAAAGGCAAAAAAAAAAAATTTGGGATAAAAATACATACATGGTTAGAGAAAATGATAAAGCAACAAATAGATTTAAAGCCAGAAATATTTTTGTTAGGTATTTGGCTAGAACAATACAATAAAGAGAATGTATATTTAATGCTACATGTTTCAACGATAGCAAGAGGAAATGGAGGGGTTAACATTAAAGATAAAGGACAAAGAAGATACAGAATATTTTTTAACTTGGGATTTGTTTTACCATTGGTTAGCTCATAAAGATAGAAATTAGAAACTGGAAGAATATTATTATATATAAGTAAATAACGTCATTACTGTTATCACTATATATCTGTAAACTGACTCAGACAATACACTGCTTATTAAGCACTTATATAAAGAAAAATGTATATATATAATGATAATTTTATGTTGTTTTTTCACTGTGTAACTTTTTAAAAGAATAAATATATATATAAAGCATGCTGGCTAGGGGATTCTGGGAGTTCAAATTGAGAAACACTGCTTTAAAAGATCATTTGTTGTGATTAAGCACTTTCCACATTTGGCAATTCTTTGATAAGCGAACGTGGGAAAGTGAGGTTTCTGTGCAAAGACTTTATTAATATTTAACAACAAGGAACTGAATGAACTTTTATTAAAATGGTTTGTCAGAAGCTTATATTAATATAACAACACATCTATCAACTCTGGGTCCTTGCCTTGTCTGGAAGTAAATCGATATTCCTGCCCCCCCCCCAACCGCTTTGGGAGGGGGATTTCCTATGGCTTGGGCCATTCTTCTCTTTTCATCTCCCCCTTTCCTCCCCCCTGGAAGATAAAATGGAAGGTGGAGCTCTGTGGACAATCAACACACATCTTAGGGTTGAGATTTCCTTGTGGTCTTCTATTCAAGAATGAAATAATCCTGTTCTGCTTCTCAGACCAGGTAAAGTTCATTGAGTCCTGCATCTCTCCCTAACTTTCACCCACCTCCTTTCTCTCTTCAAGAAAAGATTAGACATTCATCTATATAAGGCATAAGGCAGGGGGTTGGCTAGAAGATCTCTAAAGTCCCTTCCAGCCTTAGAATTCTGTGATATTCTCATTTTCTCTCTCTCTCTCCCCCTCTCTTTCTTGTTCTCTTTCTCATTTTCTCTCTCTTTCTCTTTCTCTTTCTCATTTTCTCTCTCTTTCTCTCTTTCTCCTTCTCTCCTTCTCCTTCTCTCTCTCTTTCTTTCATTCTCTCAAATATTGGAGCACTGCTCTCCTGTCTCCCCTGATCCTTCTCTTCACTAGACCAGCCAGGCCCAGTTCCTGCATCTGTTCTTCATACGTTTTAGCTACCAGTCCCCTAATCCTCTTGGTTTTTTATTTTTTAATTTGTTTGCCGAGCATGTCTTAGATAACAAATATAAGTAGAAACATGGTTATTAATACATGATATTAACATGTGATATTAATACCCAATATACACGATGTATTATTAATAAATGCTTCTCTGCACTCTTTCTAGAGCCTCAGCATTTTTTCTTATATCACAGTGACCAAAACTGTGTGTAATATTCAAAAACTAGTCTTATCAAAGCATTACAGAGTGATACTAACACTTCACACGATCTTGGAAATTTTGTCCATACTTCCAGTTTGCTTCTTCTCTCCTTGATGAGTTTCCACCCGTTGCTTCTTGTCCTGTCTTCAGGAGCTCTGGAGAATAGCTTGACTGCCTCTTCTTTGGGGCAGCCCCTGAGATATTGCAAGACAGCTATCATGTCTCCCCTGGTCCTTTTTTAAAAATATTAGAATAGACATACCCATTTCCTGCAACCGTTCATCGTATGTTTGAGCCTCCAGCCCCCTCATCATCCTGGTTGCTCTTCTCTGCCCTCTTTCCAGAGTCTCAACCTCTGTTTTACATCGTGGCTACCAAAACAGGATGCAGGATTCTAGGTGTGGCCTTACTCAGGCTTTATAGAGAGGTATTAGTACTTCACGTGAGCTGGATTCAAACCCTCTGTTGATGCATTAACCAGTGGAACTGCTGGCCTCCAGAAGTTGCTGGTGCTCCGTCACTGGAGGTTTTTAAGAAGAGACTGAGTAACCGTTGGTCCAGAATAGGATAGGATCTCCTGTGGGTTGGTCTAGAAGACCTCCAAGGTCCCTTCCCGTCCTGTTGTTCTGTGTTCTAGGAAGGGCCCAATGCTGAAAGGGAAATTATACCTGGGCAAAAAGCCATATTTTTACATTCTGAAGGTGAGGGGGGGATTTTTTATGTCAAAAGGCTTGGGGAACCAGCTGGATGGGATGAATTCGTGTCTCACTGACAAGAAGGTTGATACTGTGCCCCCCCCCCAAAAAAAAGTATGTTTGAGAAACTTTGCAGGGGGTCGGTGGTGCCCAGAGGAACAACTGGTTTTAATTACAGGCTGGAAATTAAAAATGGGGAGGGGGCTTGGACAGAGAGACCGAGAGACCGAGAGCCAGTTGGCCTGCTCTGGTTTTCCGCCTGGTCTCCTCCCTGTCTTTGCAAAACTTAATCCTGGCCTTTTCCTAAACATCTTGACAATGTCTCCTTAACAGACAGACGGGTACAGGACGGAGAGGGGGGGAGACTTAATTGGAAAAACAGATCCGTCAACACTTCCCATTTGAAGCCTCCTTCCTTGAGTTTTGGAAAAAGTTTGAAACAAAAGCCAAGGGTTAGCGGAGTGGATTGGTTTGCTTGCTCGTATCCCACCTTGTTATAGAGGTAGGCCTGGCTTGCCGATTGCCTTGCTTTAGCGGCCGTTCGAAGTTAGGACGGCATGGTCAGGGTGCTGGCTTAGACTCTGGGATATGGGGGCTTCTGATCCCGCCCTTAGGCAGGACATCACCAGGACTTCTAGCCTTGTCTTAGGCACGAAAGCTGGTCAAGGGACTTTGGGCCAATCACCGGGAGATGGTGAGTTCTAGTCCTGCCTTAGGGCATGAAAGCCAGCTGGGTGATATTGGGTCAATTACCAGGAGACAGGGAGTTCTAGTTCCACCTTAGACAGGAAAGCCAGCTGGGTGACATGGGCCAATCAAGGTGAGTTCTAGTCCCGTCTTAGCTATGAAAGTCGGCTGTGTGACTTCTGGGTCAATCACCAGGAGATCATGAGTTCTAGTCCTACCTTAGGCACAAAAGTGAATTCAGCCCAGTCCCTCTCAGCTCTGCCCACCTCACAAGGTTATTTTTTTGGGGGGAAAAAGAAGAACAAGGAAGGAAGACCAGAGGTGAGAACCATCTCCTGAAGTTGTGGGTGTCTGTGTGTGTTTGTGTAGGGGGTGTATGCTCTTGTTCCACCCAAGGGCAAGTCTTGCATTCATGAATGAGTTAAGGAAGGACCCTTTTCTCCCGGTAGGAGTTCAGTCAGGTTTTCCACCAAATTTCTCTGCTTAAAAATCAGGTGGAGAATCTCAAAAGGCCCTTCGTAGCCACGTTTTAAAAAAAATGCCAGCCATTTCTCCCCATCCCAGAAAGGGAGATGGCCAATGTTAGTCAGCTGAGATACATTTAGGTCCAAATGATGACGAGCTCCATCTAATCCAGTCAGAGGTGGGCTTCAAAAATTGGGCAGTTGCTAAAATTTGGGCTCCGTGTGGGCCCTGTACTTACCTGGGATCCAAAATAGGTTGCATGGAGACTCCCAGGGTGGGAGGGGCCAGCCAGGGGTGGGATTTGCTGGTTCACCGAACTGACCATAAAAAAATGATAAAATTAGCTACCGGTTCATTCAAACCAGGGTGAACCATTAATAGTCTACCCTGAATCCAGTGTTCCTGAAAACTGGCAGCTTTTAAACCAGGGGGACTTCAACTCCCAGAATTCCTAGCCAGGATTTGAGAATCATGGATCGAATCTCTTAATTGGGGTACATTGGTGCAAGGGCTAATGCTGAAGTGGTATCCCCAATGAACAGGGCGAACCGATAAAATCCCTGGGGGTCCCTCTTCCCCAGTTGGATGGGGCTTCTATTGAATTCAATAGTAGCGATCGAGGGAGGAGGGCTTGCGGCCAGGAGTGTCTGCAGGATAGGTTAAAAAAAAGTCAAAATGGCAGCCATCATTGTGCCATTGAGTGCTTTTAGTGTGTATTTGCATGTGGATGTGCGACGGTCAGACGTAAAGAATCCAGACTCTGCGTTAAGTTCCACTCACATGGATTTCTTGCTCATAATATACACAAGAATCTGACCAACTAACGGTTTGCACGAAATTGAGGCTAGATAAGAATGAACAGAGTTCAAGACTTAGAGTGTTTGTGACAGTGTAAGGATTCCAGGCTGATTGCTCTCTTGACTCCTCCCCCAGGCTCTGCCTCTTTTTCTTCTGCTACATCCACAAATTATTTTTTTTGATTGCACCATCATGGATGCCATTTTATTTTCTTGCCTGCCCCTGTTTGTCACCCAGAAGAGCATTTTGAGGCAAGAAAATATTTTTTTTTGGGGGGGGGGGCAAGGAGGAGAGTTTTGGAGAATTGTCCTGTTGGAAGGAAAATCCCAAGCTGGGAGAAAAGATGCTGGAAACAACACGGAGGCCTGATTGGAAAGAAAGATTCTGTTTATTGGTGAACAGAACCACTGTGCAATATGGGCTCTGTGTTTCTGAAAGGGTGTTGTGCAATTCCGACTGTGGCTAATGGCTTTCGTCTTGTGTTGGATCTTGGCTGAGGGGCTGCTTGTTCTTATTCTACTGCTGTGCTTTTGTTAGCTGTCCAAACTTTGCTGCAGGGAGTTTCGAAATAACCTGTCTTGAATGGGCTTCTGCTGGCAGTATTTGCTTTGCTTATTAATGGAGCCATCTAGATAGTTGGCTTCCTCTTTTGGCAAGCTCTTTATCTCCTTAAGTGCTGGCATCTGCTGTGAGCTATTAAGAGAAATGGGGGGGGGAGGCTGTTTTCTGCCTTTAAAAACACGTTTCTCCATTTTCTTCTTTGGGGAAATATAATATTCCGCCTTTTTTATATATAATATTTCCCAAAATAGGTCAGTCTTCTGGTGGGGAGGTGTTCCCATAGTCCCCCCCTCTTATGAACCATGGGGGATGGCTGGATTGGGCAGGGAGAAGTCACCTTTGCTGGAAGCCACGAAGGAGAGATTGAGTAGGGGGTAGGGGTGGGATTCTACCGGTTCGGAGCAGATTGGGCGAACCCCTTGTTCTGATGATCGGCTGGCTCCGAACCGATTCACTGCAACTTGCATGTGTGCCCGGCCGCCCACCCCTACTTTTTCCTGTGCTTTATTTCCTGGTTTAAGAGCACAGCTGATTGGTATGGCAGACTGGTTTGCCGCAGAATAAGTTTTTTTGGCTCATACCCTTGACCGCGCCTGCTTCTCCTCCAGGGTTTCATCTCCTCATTATTATCATACCAGATTTTCTCCTCAGCTGGCCTTTCCCCATCCTTTTACCACAGCCAATGGGCCACAGCCCCTCCGTCCCAGGCCCTTCGTCGTGGCCCATTCGTCAAAGTACAATTCACCTCCAGTGTTTGGGCTCCCGGGACAGTTCCCCATCCCCACTGCACCGATTGCGCCGCGGCTTCAATGACAGCATTATCAGTGAGCTGATTGGCTTGTGGGGAACTGTCCCGGGAGCTCAAACGCCCAAGGTGAACTGTACTTCAATGAATGGGCCGTGACCAAGGGCCTGCAACAGATCAGCCAGGGCCCATTGGCCAGGGAGAAAGGAGGGCTGGCTGAGGAGAAAAGCTGGTGGATAATAATGCAGAGGGGAAATCCTGTAGGAGAAGAAGGAGGCACGGCCAAGGGGACGAGCCAAAAAGTCCTAGACCCATTTGCCACGTCTCAGCTGTTTGATTCACAGGAACTGCACTACAAGGTAGGAAGTCGAGCTTTTCTAAACACGGATACCTGTGGAATCCTCCCACTGGGGAAGGGTTGCAGTCCCTGGTCTTGCAAAGCAGGCATCTTTCAATGTTGAGATCCTGCAACGGAAGTTGGTAAATTCCCCCCCTCTGACTACGGCTCCCACCTCTGTCGTTCGCTCCCCATTTGTGACAGATCCCAAACCTTGGCATCCCTCCCAGAATCTCTCAAGGTATTGGGAGGAGGTGGGGGGACCTTACCACTCTCCATTTAGTGACCATTCAAAGTTACAACAGCACTGAAAAAGAGTGACTTATCACCGTTTCTCACACTTGCAGCTGTTGAAACCCCATGGTCAAAATTCAGACGTTGGGCCACTGACTCCCATTTATGACGGTTGCAGCGTCCTAGGGTTACGTGGTTCCCCTTTAGTGACTTCCTGACAAAAAAAGTCCACAGGGAAGCCAGATTCACATTACTAGCTCAGCAGCTACCGTGATTTACTTAACAACGGGGACAAGCAATCTGTAGATAAATTAATAAATGAGAAAGGAAGGTTGTAAAATGCAACATAGTTCACTTAGAAAATTGTCTCACTTAGCAACATAAATTTTGGGCTGAATTATGGCCGTGCATTGGGTTCCACAATCAGCACTGAGGGAAAACTGGTCCGGCCTTCTCAGAATCCCACTGTTGGGAGGGACCCTGGAGGTCATCCAGCCCAACCCCTGCTCTAAACGGGGTTTCAAATACAGCTGTCTGCAAGGGATGCTGGTTTGGCTTCTGTGGGAGGAGAGTGAAGAAACCCACCATCTCTGGTGAAGTTATTTTACTCCTCGAGGGATAGGAAGGAAGGAAAAAGAAACTTCATGACAGGGAGGACAATTAACCAGTGGAACAACTTGCCACCAGAAATTGTGGGTGCTTCAACACTGGAGGTTTTTAAGAAGAGACTGGACAGCCACCTGTCTGAAATGGTAGAGGGTCTCCTGCCTGAGCAAGGAGGCTGGACTTGAAGACCTCCAAGGTCCCTTCAGGTTCTATTCTGATGGATTGATGGGATTCTTTCTTCCCTATGCCGTCTGTCTGGTAAACCCGCAAGATTAGTTTTTCCCACCATGTACACGTATATCTCCAAACTAGATGGGTGTTGTTTCTCTGTGTCATATAATATGTGTGGGTAGATACATGATTTTGTATTTCTTTATTTATTTTGTCATGTTCATGTAGTGTATATTGGAGGGGGGGTGGCCCTTTGAGAACTGCACGCAAGGAAATTTCATTTTAATGTATGCCGATTAGGGTATGTTCAAAGTGACAGTAAAGTTATTCTTATTAACAATAGATTTTTATTGTTTTCCACCAGTGCAAATCTTATTTAGATTTTCAACAGCTTTTGCATCAACATATACTATTATCTTACATTTCCATCATCTATTTGTACATATCATTAATACATATTACCTTTATTTACAATTACTGTTATTATTTATCTTTAACTCTATTATCTATCTAGATAAAGTTATTCTATTCTATTCTATTCTATTCTATTCTATTCTATTCTATTCTATTCTCCATCCCGATATTCTATTCTATTCTATTCTATTCTATTCTATTCTATTCTATTCTATTCTATTCTATTCTATTCTATTCTAT